>CAXAMN010015991.1:45389-73078 GCA_963970005.1 Durusdinium trenchii | reverse complement strand
TAGTAGCGTCCTTGCTCCTAGTAGCGATGCCAGGAGCCCCTAGTAGCAAATGGATGGCCATCCGCTCGAACTTGTTAAATATTCCTGCTCAGTCGTTGTTGCTCAGCAGATTCACGGAGCAAAAAGACGGGTCAAGCAAACATGGAACTCATGGGATGAACTTAATCATTAAGAGTACGGCCAGGAGCCCCTAGCAGCCCTAGCAGCGTCTTTGCTCCTAGTAGAAATGCCCTTTGCTCCAGCGCCCTTGCTCCTAGTAGTACGGCCAGGAGCCCCAGTAGCGTCTTTGCTCCTAAGTTCATGAAAGAAAACCACTTGGATTAACTTAATCAATCATTAATCCCGATCCCTCTCTTCGCCTTGGGAACAGTTAGTGGTTTGGCCGTCCCCCATGCCAAGACAAACCACGCCATGAGCCCAAACCACCCAACACAGACCATGTGAAGCAAGTGACAGTTGAAAGGACACCTTCAGCCGCTGGAGCCTTCCCTTCTTGATACTGTAGGTACTTTGTGCATTATTGTAGAACACGTGCCCGAATAGGTTAGTTGTTCCGTGATTGCTATTCGGTTCGCTTCGCAACGACAACCACTCGCAACATTGGCTCCTGGGGGTCCAAATATAGTTGCTTGTGATCATTCTAATCATTCTATTTTCCGACTCCATTGAAATTGTACAACATTGTATAGAGCCGCCACGGCCCAAAACCGGTAGGCTTAGGGACACGGCTCCCGGGGGCCACTGGCCACCTCCCAAGGTGGGGGTGGTGTCTACAAGGCTGCTGCCCCCAGTAGCCAGCCTTTGTGCTTGTGAGACCTTTAGCTAGGTGTGCCACGTGCTTGGTAGGTTTTGCCATGGCAATGCAACATGTGTTGGGCCTCGTGGATCAGATCCTTGAGGACCCTCTGAAGTCCAAGATGCGGGGCATTTTTACTGAGCTGCAGTCACCGACGGTTTTTCCTCGGTTCGGTGACCTTCACTGCTGCGCTGGAGATGTTATCGCTGTTGGGCCTCAATGGATTGATGCCGCCTTGCACCAACTCCTGCCTTTTGAAGGCTTCGTGTCCAAAGGAGAAGAGGATTGTTTGATGCGTTTGCACATTCAGGATGTTGCAGCTCGCTCGATCCACCTTGCGAGTGGGGTCCAAATTGTTTGCACAGGGATTCTGCGCCACCAACATGACAACAAGGAGGCCTGGTTTGACCATGCTGCACTCTGTTTCCGACCAGAGTTGATAACAGAGTTGCCCTGGTCGGCGTTGCATTTATATGCTGGATCATTTCCGGTTGTCGCAACTGAGGTCATCGAGATTTCTCCGACGTTGCCACTTGAGCTGAGTGCCAACAAGCTCGAATTGGATGAGCAGGACCAGAGCTGGAACCAGTTTGTCCACAGTCATCTCTTCCAAACTGTGCAACCCATCATCGAAACACTGCAAGATGATGTGGCTACTCGTACAAATGAGATCATCATTGTGGACAAAACTGATCAGATTCCCATTGCGTTTCAATGCTCTGAGCAAGATCAGCAGTGTTGCATACAGCGACTTCGAGCAGCACTTTCATGCCAGACGAACACGATTGCTCATGGCCGAGGTGTTCTTGTCGCAATCTTGAACAAGCCAGCTTCTGATGGACAAACATCGGTTATTGCATTTCAGCAGAACAATGTCTTCGAGACTGCCAAGATTATTGATGTTCCTTCCACGACCAGCAGTTCTCACGAAATTTTGCTGAATGGTACTCCGTCCAAGATTCATCAGATTAATGGGGAGCATGTTAAACACTGCACCATGCTGGCCCCAGGTGATTTTCTTTGCTGCATTACCAAGCATGTTGTGGCTGCCGGAGGCCACCATCAATTCGTTGGCCCTCCGCCCATCCTCAGGCAAGGGTCCGACTTTGAAGCCCGCATCGAGTTTATGACCAATACACATGGTTGGGCTGCATCAGACGAGATCTATGCTCGCACTCAGACGTTGATGTGGATGGGAGCAGGCATCCGAGCCTCACCCCCAGTTATGTGGGACACCGTCCAAGACAACTTTGATGATGCCTACTTCGGAGATCCAGTTATTTACAACAACGCTGTCACCCTGTTGCCCATTCTTGTGAGATCCCACTGGGGAGCTGCAGAGATCACCAAACAAGGTGACAACACTGATGTTACGCTGGTTCAGATTCATCCTGACTTCCATCAACAGATCATTGAGATCCTTGCCAAGCTGATGGACATTGATCCAGCCAGGATCAATATGCATGCCACACCGGAGCATTACCAGCCGCATTTGTGTGGATGGAACCTTCTCATGCGGTGGTTCTCTCGAGGCGGACATCGCAATCAGCTGGATGATGTTGCTGCACAGTATCACTTGCCACAACATCTCTTTGATGCAGTATGTGTTGCAATACAATGCTCTATTGAAGACTGGCGCACGGCAGGCATCACTAGGGAAGTCGAACTCTTTGCCCATCGACTGAGAAAGAATTTCCTTACTACGCTTGCTGTGAACCACGCACAAGGGAGACCACCACAGCAACCGATGCTTCAAGTATGCCATCCGAGTCGCAACAATGTTGCCACAGCTCTCACTCCAACAATTGTACCAATGTCGATTGATCAGGACAGGATTGACCGGGTCCAACAGAGATTGGACCATTTTCGTGAGTACAATGGTTGGTTAGCCACCGATGAAATGGACTACGCATTGGAGGGCCCCCGCCTGCTCTCCTTGTCGACTTTGTTCTGTGCGCCAGCTGTTTGGTCCATCATTCAAGGGCAGTTGAACATTGTCAACGACCTCACGCCTGAGTATGCCACGTTTGGGCACATCATTTGGCCCATTGTTGTGAACAACCATTGGATCATGGTCGAATACTTCCAATCTGGAGAAGACTCACATTTCAGTGCCACGGTTCCCGCCAACATGCGAGAACCACTTCGAGCTCTCTTTGATCACTTGGTGCATGTCACTGAGACTGACCGCACAAGGATGCGCTTTGTCTTTATCGACCAAACGTGTCCACCGCATATGTGTGGGCATTCCATCTTGCAGCAGCTGTTCAATCGTGTTGATGCTGGCCAGGTCTCTCTCAGTGAAATCCAGAGGCCTCTTCGCAATGGGCCTCTTCCATTGCATTGGTTCAAGATGAAGCGCAAGCTGTGTGGGACGCCAGTCAGGCTAGCCCTACTCTGCGCCACTTTGCCGCTGCGACCAGAGACTGGTATATGCTCAGAGTTATCGAGAACCGCTTTCCACTGGAATTTATTGCAGCAGGTGCCCAAGATGAAGATGAGCCCATGATTGAAGATTCGAGCAAGAAGGCCAAAGCTGCTGCTTCCACTGGCGGGCCAAAAAGCGCTGCGGGCACCTCCAAAGATGCTGCTGATCCATGGTCTTCGTGGGACCCATGGCGACCGAAGCCACCAAGACCCCAACAGGCGAAATGGGAAGATCTGCAAATCCATGCTCCGCTTCCATTCATTGGATCAGATGGAAAGCCACTCGCTCAGACACACAGGCTTCAGCTTACGCCCTCTCGGGGCCGTGTGGTGTTCACGACTAAGAGCAACATCAATGATGTCATCAAAGCCAATGTGCAAGGAGACCTTGTCGCTGTTTTGCCCGCGGGTGACCGTATACCCTTCTCAAGCACATTGCTGAGCAGATGGAGGGACCCTTTGAGCTGACCGTTGAGGACCCACAAGCCAAGTTGTCCTACAAAAGAATCACCAACATGTTGGTTATCAAGGGCAAGGTCTCTTTTAAACTGCCTGAGCCGGTAGTGCGACTGACTACTGCGGCCATTTGTGAAATGGTGCTCGAGATAGATGCACGCCTAGTGGCAAAGCATGATTTTGACAAGTTCAGAAACAACCCGATCGTCACCTACAAAGGCCTCTTGACTGACATCAGCCCTGAAATCGCTGAGCATGCTGTGCTGTACGGGTTTCGCACCATCAAGTATCCTGGGGGAACTCAGCCGGATCAAATGCTGCAAGTGATCGCCAAACTTCCGTATGCACAGAGGTCCGTTGTCCTTGAATCAAGTGGCAGTTCCACCCTTTTGACCCGCGATTTCCTTGAAAGAGGCAAAGGTAGTGTCGACGCTACCGTTCTGCCACGCTTCTGGACCCCGTCCAATGCTGAACTCCAGAACATGCGCATTGCTGTCCAGGGTGTGCAAGGCTTTGCAGGAGCCGTTATGACTCGAAGAGGGCTAGCCCCTAGAATTTGGGTGTCCCACATTTCCGCTGCGCGTAGCCACCTGCTCGCTTCCGACAGCAGGTTGAACAAGGACAACCTCCATGTGGTTCCGAAGCTCACGCTGCAGCTAGCTGGGTGGCCTGCGGCCACTGCAGCAGAACGTGTGGTTTCCTCCACGTTGCAAGCCTTGAAGCTAGCGGTCATTCCGCTTCGTACCTTTCGGGTCGGAGGGGTGCATGTATGGCTGGTGACCACCGACACAAAACCCAGCCAGACAAGATTTGCCGTGCAAATCAATGCCGAGATCTCAGAGATCCTCGTACAGGAGGTGCCAGAACACATCTCTGGCAAAGGAGGGAAAGGTGGCCAGAAAGGCAAGACCAAGAATTTTGCCAATCCGCCTGTTGCTTGGGTTCCCAATCCTCCTGCACCTGTCCCTACCAAGGGGGACGACTCTCGCATCGACAAGTTGGAGCAGAGATTTGAGAAGCTCGAGGCTCGTCAAGTCACCTTCGAAAGCAAGGTCGACACGAGGTTCAGTGACATCCAGGACTCCTTGAGGCAGCTTCTTGCCCATGCAGTCCACCGAGCACGGGAACCCTCGGGGGAGACTCCACCCCCAAAGATCCCAAAATCGTCCTGACCGGTCAGAGGGAGGGCCCCTTCGAGATGTTTTCGATGGATTTCGTGCTTTGTACCTTGAATTTCTTTTGCCGCCTGTTTCGGTTTTTGTTGTGGCATGTGGGCCCTGTCCCTCCCAGTTCTTCATGTGGGGGCATTCTCTTCTAAGGAATGCCAAGGGGAGTTTGCCTGGACTTTGCTTGTGCCTCAGGGAACGACATGTGTCCCTGTGTCTGTCCGGCTGTTAACGTCTTTGGACTTGCCACATAGCCTGCTGCCTGTCTGGCATACTTGGATTTTGCAGATCGACTTCGTTGATCCTTGGCTGGTGTGCCTCTTTCTGCTGCGGGGTGGCTTGTGCCCTCAATTCATTTTCGGATCACAGACTTGTTGGAACTCCCAACGAACTTTGCCAGCTGTTGAAAACACCACTTGCGCTTGCACTCCACTCGCACCGTGGTTCCGCTTGTGGTTGTTCAAACAATGTATTTTTGATGCTACACTCGGCTACCCGGGGGAAGGTCCTGACTCTCACCTTACCAGCTTGGTGTCTGCAAATATTGGGTCCATTGCAACCAACCCTCTTTGGAAGACGTGGGACGCTGACATCATTTGTTTGCAGGAAACTCGGGCCGGCAAAAATAACCACAGATCCGCTGTCAAGAATTTTCAAACTAAGGGCTGGAATCCATGCCTTGGTGCCCTTTTACCATGCATTTGGCACAAGTCCGGTTCATCACAGACACCATGTGGAGGTACCCTTGTTGCTGCCCCTGATTCTGCGATCCGGGGGTTTCAGGCTTCTCAAGATCAAACCGGGTTGTTTGACAAGCTGCGCAAATCCCGCCGTGTTGCCATTGCTTGGTGTCAGGTTACGACCCACAGGTTCGCCCTGGTTATTTCGGTTTACGCGCGTACGGGAGCCTCTCAAGACCCCAAGATTCATGAGTTGAATAAAAGTTTGTTTGATGACATCCTTGTCTTTGCGGCGCAGTTCGGGCGCATCCCGGTCATTTTGGCTGGGGACCTCCAAGCAGCACCATCGTCGTACCCAGTGTTAGCAAATGTTTTGAATTTCCAGTCGTGGGTCGACCCTATTTCTTCCACGGATGAAGAAGGGGAACTCACGAGGCCTCTTACATTCTCCAATGATGGAACATCTCGGGACCAGGGCGGGGACAGCTGTACTTCTATCGACGCTGTTCTGGTCAATGATGTTGCCTTTGCTGCCCTTCACTCCGCGGAAGTGATTCAACAATTTGGTAGACAACACCGACCCATTCGACTCATCTTCAATTGGCCAACGTTGGAACAGGTCGGTTTTGTGCATTTCAAAACTGCTTCCTTTGATCTTTCCCATTGTTCTAAGGATGTTGAGGCACAACAATATCCCTCTTGGGATTCGGATTTTCAAGAGAAGTTCAATGATGCCACCACCTCGGACCATAAGTGGCAGGTTGTAAATGATTTCCTGGTGACGGCCATTCAAGCTAAAGGTGCTGTTTGGTGTGATGGCCCTAAGCAACGTGCTGCCCCTCCAACGTTTGTCAAAAAGAAAGTTGCACCCAAGCAACTTTTGTCAAGGTGTGCAGCCACTGCCAAAAGCAGCCGAATTGCTAAACTTTCGGGGCGCCTTCGAGAATTGGCTACACGCCTTTCCAGGGTCTCATCCACCGATGAGGATAGGTGTATTACCCGTAGGATCGCATTCAAAGCCTACTGGAACCTTGTTGAGTTAGGTGCACCAATTGGCTGGAATGTTCCTTGCCATCCCACCCTTACTGATGTCTTCCTGGCACAGAGGTGGGCGGATAACGCTTTGTCTTTAATTGATGCGGAGATTCGGCTCCAGCGCATCAAAAGGTGGAAGCAGCGAATTCAAGACTCTGCTCATGCAAACTGTTCGTACATTTTTCAGCATCTTAAAAACAAGCAGCAAGATGAGCCGCCAAACCTGGTTGTGGATGACGCTGGAAATGTTATTTACCAGCCTGAGCAAGCTCTAAACTATCTTAATAGTGCATGGGACGATGTTTACTCTGCAAATGTCTTGGCTGACCACCCCCTTAAGATGTTGGAGGTTGTTTGGCCTTACATTAAGCATCAGTTCCAAAAGATTGAGCTTCCCCCCATCACTTCAGGAGATTTGTTTCGGGTTTTGCAAAAGAGAAAGCAAATCGCTGCTCCGGGTTTGGACGGGTGGCGTACTCAAGAATTGAAACAGTTTAATGCCGTTGACTTGGAACCGGTTGCCAGCTTTTTCACGCTCATGGAGGCTAGTGACACGCCCCTGCCGAAAGCTCTCACATGTGCAAAACAAGTTATACTCAACAAGCCTGGACCTGCTACGCCTTTAAATAAAAGGCTCATCACTGTGCTTCCCGCTTTATTGCTGGCGTACACAGGGTCTCGATATGCGCAACTGCAGCAATGGCAGCAGCAGATCATGCCGTCCTCCATCCTGGGGGGCATACGCGGCCGTACCATGTCTACTCTATATAATGACCTGCGCCTTCACATTGACTGTGCCAAGCTTGACAATGTGCCTCTTGTCGGGATCAAATTAGACAAGGCTAAAGCCTTCGACCGGATTGTTCCCGCCTTTGCAGGGGTTTTGTTTTTAGGGTTTGTCCTGCCCCAAGGGTTCGTCAATGTCTTCCTTAAGCTTTATCAAGGGTTGCATCGACACCTCTCGTATCGGCGATGGGTTTCCCCCAATGCCACCCGCCCTGCGAACGGGGTAGCGCAAGGGTGTTCTTTATCACTCCTTGCTATGAATGCGTACAATAAAGTGCGGTGCCATCTTCTTGAGCACATACCTGAAGTCTTTGTTCGTGCATTCATCGATGATGCTTATTTATGGGCGCGTCTTGAGCACAGTCACCTCTTGCAACGCGCTCTTGAGGTCACTGCAGTATGGGACAAACTAGTTGGCCAGAAGTTAAATGCTGCCAAGTCCTCCATGTGGTCCACCACGTCACATGGCCGCAGTGAGACCCGTGCAGCTTTCCCTGACTACCCTGTGAAGCTTGAGATTGAAGTGTTAGGAACCAAAATGTATGTTTCTGACCGTAATTCCTTTTGCTTTGAGGATACTCGTTTAAAGAAGGTGATTGCGGATATCGATAACATCGCCGCACTCCCGGTACCTCACCAAACACGGGTGTACCTCATTGGCTCTAAGGTAATCCCACAGATTGCTTTTGGTTCCCACATCTCCAAGATTCCACAGAAAGCAATCAATTCTATACAAAATGCCATTGCTCGTGCATTGTGGGTGGGAAAACCAAAATGGAGGGCCAAACACCTCCTTCAGGCCGCTCCGCACCGAACTGATCCCAAGTTCGCGTGTGCTTTTAATACTGTGTTGGAGATCATTCGTATGTGTCACATGCTTCCTCACACAGTTTCCATGCTCCAACGCACTTGGAATCATCCGCATGGCACACATTCTCTTGCAGAGCAGTTGCAGAATGCTG
The DNA here is from genome assembly GCA_963970005.1 of Durusdinium trenchii. Classification (NCBI taxonomy): domain Eukaryota; class Dinophyceae; order Suessiales; family Symbiodiniaceae; genus Durusdinium; species Durusdinium trenchii. Next base: position 64,770 of record CAXAMN010015991.1, on the reverse strand, counting down.
CCAACACATTGGGACTTGTAATTACTGATCAGCTCGCCATTTCGTTCTGTCATTCTCAACCTGTCCCCCTCCCCCTTGTGTCTTTGAGCGCCAAGGATGCCAACAAAGTCCTTGCCTATGTGGCCAGAGATGCTTGCTACAAAGCCACTGGAGAATCCAAACGGAAAGATTTTTACCGCACCCAGCGCATTTTCGATCACCAGCAGACCACAGCTCTGCTTCGACAGCTTCCAACAGGTCGGTATAATGGGGAAGTCCCCACTAGACATCGACTTGAGACCAATGATCGGCTTGCAGGATCTGGTTGGGCGGACTCGGCCCTCTGCAGATTCTGTAATGTTGAAAAGGAGTCCATGCTACACTTGGTCCACGAGTGTGCGCATCTTCATGAAATCATTGGCCGACCTGCTGACGATGAACTTGGCTCCAACTTCCCGTTACTCGGGCATGTCGAACATCCTTCTTTTATCGCAAAAAGGCGATTACAATTTGCTCACGCGCGAGATATTCCTGTCGCCACAGAGTTCGACAGCACGTGCTGCCACCGATTCTGGACAGATGGCTCATTGGTTCATGGAAATAAATTCTGGTTGATGACAGCTACCTTTGCAGTCGTTGATGAGACCAAGAATGTCATCAAGCAAGGCTTAATTTCACACTGGGCCTTGTCCGCATATGTTGCTGAACTTTGGGCTGTTTTCTGGGTTTGCATTACAGCATCAACATGCGTGCATGTATTTACTGATTGCTGGTCCGCCGCCAAGAACATCAACTTCCTATGCCAGGGTGGTGCCATTGACCCCACCTGGAGGTGTGCTGAATGGTGGCGTACCTTTGCGAAAATCCTGGAGTTGCGTAAACAGCATTGCCCACAGCCATTTCAGGTCACCTGGATTCCTGCGCACAAACTTGAGAGAGTACCCGATGGCCTCCTGACCGAGGAACTCGCCCGAGCTGCAGGTTCTACGGTTGAGCACATCTTGAACAACAGGCTCTGCGATAGAACGGCGAAGATCCTGGCACAAAAGCTTTCACCTGTCAACCATGTTGTGCAAGATGCTGCTGAGCTCGTGTTAAAAAAAGCATGAATGGCTCATCAACTTAGACTGTTTGTTTCCAACCCACGAGTCTTGTTCTTCTCAAGACCATGTCAACACGGTCATGCCTGAGCTTCTCACAAAGGAAACTTGTCAAGCCAGATTCAGTCAATGGCCATGCGGCTTGTCGAAACGATCCTACACGTGGCGGCCTAAGATTCCCAGAGAGTGTCCTCCACCAGTGCGCTGGAGGGGCCCACCAGAGGATTGGTCATCTGTTTGTCGGTTTCTCGTTGGTCTCCACTGGCGCATTGATGCTGATGATAGCTTTAGCTTTTGTGAGTTGGCCGTCCTGTTTCATAATTCTGGCTTCAAGATTGCTGGAGATCCGCAGTACGTGACTTTTTACGACATTTACAAAGTCCTTCGTGCTGCCATGATGCACTTGGCTCAGCTCGAAAATGTGCAGGCATTTGCTGGCGAATTTGACTCTACGAAACCGCGATCGTGTGGTCGTGTGTTGCCCCAAGGGTGCGTGGTTGGGGCTTCACCGTATCACTCCGACGATTGTCGAGTCTTGATCGCACGTGCTTTCGCCAAAGGCGCCGGCCGTGAGATCGTTTCTTGGAAGATCCCTGTCTGTGATTTTTGAATGCACGCCTTTGGGGATTTGTCTAGTTGCTTCGACCTGCGGCCGAGCAACACGCTCGTCTGCGTTTCCCGTGGACTCAGAGCGCGCGTGATCGTACAACATTGTATAGCTTTTCGCATATAATGACTACTTCTTGTCCCCCTTGACATTGTACATTCTTTGCTTGCAAACGGCAAGTAAGACATAACAAAACAATTTGTAAGAGGTCCAAGAATAGAGCAATCATTTCTTTCTTTAAAGTTTACCAATCCGCCCCATGCTGCATTCATCTCTAAGTTTTGTCTTGATCACGCACATAGTTTGTTGTACATAATCACTCTACTTTTCGACCCCTTGAAGCTGTACATGCTTCAGGTGTCCAAACTATATCCATTTGCAGGCATTGATGTATACATAGTGACGAAGTGAAACTTACATTGCGAGCTTATCGCGGCCCGCTATTTCTCGATAAGCCAGCCAGCCGGCCAGCTGATCAACGACCGCGTCGGCCGGCCGGCCGGCCGACCAAAAAGCACGGCGTCGGCTACTACTACTACTACGACGACGACTACTACTACTACTACCACCACTACTACTACTACCACCACTACTACTACTACTACTACTACTACTATGACTTCTAGTACCACTACTACTACTACGACGGCGACGACGACGACGACTACTACCACTACGACGACGACGACGACTACTACTACTTCTACTACTACTACTACTGCGACGACGACGACTACTTCTACTGCTGCTGCTACTACTGCTGCTAGTACATGGCCGGCCGGCCGGCCGCCGGCGAAATAGCAGGCCGGGTTGCCCGCGCTGTCAACTTAGAACACATTTTGGAAACATTGCGCAGGTTTTGATGTCCTAAAAGAAGACTTTAGAACATCCAACTGTGTGTTAACTTTTAATGAGAACATCAACATAGCGTGCTGAACTTAGAACGTTATACTTAGACCATGGGTATAAAAGTATACAAACAGCTGCAGAACATAAAACATAGAACATGCACCATGACCATACCATCCTGAAGATACTTATATGGAGTGTGTAAATATATATATACACACATGTTGCGAATCTACCTCTATTTGGGGACCCTGTCCACTCCTACAGAAGTAACCCTGTTACCTTCACACGCCGGTTTTCCGCGATGCCGTGATGTCCACTTGAGCCAACCCATTGGTCAGTAGCGAATGCCCTCGATGAGTCTGGTTCATGACTGCCTGCATTGGAAGTGTTGTTCTAACGTTCACACTCCTCTAAGATCAAAATTATTGTGGTGGACTTAAGGCAGTCACGCCTGGTCCAGTTTTAAGCCACTTAAGCCGATCCCGTGCTCTGGTCTTCAAGACTTGACTTTCATCAAACAGCCTGCGCGCGCGAGTTCTCAAAGCTTCCCTGAGAACGCCCCCACTCATACATTTGGCAAGTGAATCAGCCAACACTGGTTGACTACAAATCCATCTAAGGGAAGCGTTCTCTCCTAAGCCTGAGAGGCCATGAGACATTCCAACGTGGCACGGTATTCTGTACATTGAGGAGGACTCACCTTAGTAGACGCTTTTGCAGTCTGTGGCGACACAAGCCGTTGGGGCTTCCAAAATATCCAATCGATGCCTGGGTGTTTCAACCATTCCCAAATGACTCTCAAGAAGCCGTGGATACAATTAAAGGTCCCTGTCGTGACGGAGCCCCTTTGCTGGTAGAAGAAGAAGCGTCACTGAATGCGCGTAAGGTCACGAGACTTTCAGGGACAGGGACACTGATCAGGCTCGTTTGGTGAGCTTTGGCCTCATGAAGTCAATAGTTGCCCTGTTCATCTTCGAGGCCGCAATTCTCACCTTTGCACTGAGGTCTGGTCTTGTGCGAACGGCGGCGTGTTGCAGACTCCTGTTCATAGTTTGCTCCAAAGCTGTGCTTGGCACGGAGTATTTCTATTGTTCGATTGAAATATTCATCGCCCCACCGTCAACATGAATTCCTGGGGCCCCTCTGACCCTTGGTTTACCAGTTGTGATAAAAGTGAACAAACATCCGTCAAAAGGACATGTCACAAAGCCGAACTCTTCTAGGGTCTTCCTGAAGGAATCGCACCACAGCAACGAGGCGTCTGCCCTTCCATAGGCGCCTCCGGTAAGACCGCGTTGGTCTGAAAGGTTCAGCGCTGCCTTCAACTCTGGAGGTGCGTGCCAAGAGGTCTCCCATCACCATCACCTTTGCGTCTCAAAAAGGCGGCGGAGACACCAAAATTGATCAAGGTCCATGAATCTGAACACACCTTCTGAAGGAGCAACTGTCTTCCATCCTTATCTCGATGTGCCCCAATCCAGGATCTTCGTAGCCCAGAATTATTGTATCAGGCGAGCCTTTGCACGGAACCCATTGCTGCCAGGTCATGGGTTCTTCCAAGTTAGGATCCATCTTGACCTCATTACCTGTTGAGGTGACAGAGTCCCGCGCGCCGCTCCCATGGTCTACCCATTCTTTCACCTCCTTTCGTTTGACCTCGTCAAACAACCTCTTTTCCCCTGGTTCAAGGTTCCGGTATTGAACCTCAACATGTATTGAACCTCAACGTGTTGTTTCTTTGGAACACTCCAAAGATGTCAGCGTGTTCGGGAACTTTCTGGAGGGAATTTTTAACGGTTCGGTCATCAGGATTTCCCATCCACAGGTTCCCCTTCCAGGTCCCTGTCATCCCCCAAAACACATTGTTCTCCTACCAAAAGCAACCGTGTAGCTTTGAGCATATGATGACACTGTTTCCCACTTTCCTTTTGTCTTGAACTGTCCTTCAATTGTGTGGTGTTCGTGGGTGTGTGCATCGATGTCCATGTAGTTCTTGCCATAGTTGTCGGCTGGTGGTGTATACTTGAGTTCCTTTCTTCAGGAAATTCGGAATGTTCTGCGGCATCTTGGAGTTCAGCTTGTTGCATCATCTCTGATCCCACTGGTTGTTCTAAGTTCTAAGTGCAAATGTCGGCTTTGACTCAGTTTGTGTAGGTAGATATCATTCCACAATCGGAGGTGGTGTCGATCATACTTTCGTTCTTGTAGGATACGATTGTGAGCAGTTTGGCTGCGCCCAATGTTGAACCGGGAGAACATTCCCCATAGTCGACACTCAGGTGCTACCCATATATGCCTTGGTTCGTACAGTTGGATCCACTGCCATATTTTTAAATTTCTGATTGAGCGTCCAAATCCCCATCGGCTCTGGTGAATCGCAGGGCGCGTCTGCCACATCTTTGGAATTGGTTTGTTCGTTGGGAATGTGGTTCACAAAAATTTCCAAGAGTTCAATTGGTCTGTCATTGGACCGTAGTGCCGAATTACCTTTTGGGAAAGCACTGGAGTCACCAAGTTAGACTTGTGTAGCAGTCTAGCAAAACTCTGTTCGATCTCTGTGGTGAGTGATTGCAATTCCTGGTGAGCCCGGTGTTCCTGGGCTGCCGTCAAGTGCTTGTCATTGGTGCTGACTACTTTGGACTCTGCATAGGCGATCGCAGCATCAATTCCCTTCTCGACGTCGGTCATTGGTCGTTTGGTTCTGGTCGGTCTTGACTGGATGTGCTTGCCTGTTCCTTGGCAAGGTCTCGCTGCAGCGTGGCAATCTGAGTCTGAAGCTGTTGGATCTTGTCCTGATTGGGCTCGGTCTTCATTGTGTTGGAAGGGGCTGGCTCGTAACCCCTCTTCATCTTTCCTTCGCTCTCCAGCGGCGGTTTTGGGTCTGGGGTCACATCCCAACTTGGCTCCTGGTTTCTGTGGCATGGGCTTGGTTGCCCTCTTGGTGCCTGCCTGGCGGACTTCCTGGGCGGTTCCGGTGGCTTAGCTTTGTGGACCTCTTGCGGAAGGAAGAGTGATAGCTGAGTGTATGGCAGCTCCGGGATTGGAACCATCTCTGGTGGCGCACGGGATCTCATCTCTCGACGGGGTCGGCAGTACATCTGAAAACTTCGAAGCCAGGTCGCAACTGCCCGGCTGCCCGGTGGTTCGACACTTGATTCACATATACTCCTGGCGGCGGTCGTAGATTTCCTGATAGGAATGGCCTGCGCACTTGCCGCCTGAAACAACAGTGGTTCCCCTTCCCTGAAAAAATTGATACCTGGAGGCTTGACGACTGGTCTAAAGTCCTGATGGACCTTCTGAAACCCCAATACTTTGGTCGACTGGGAGATCCAACTTCTCTGCCATATAGGAGGTTGCCATGGGCGAGATGTTCAGGTTCAGGATCGCAGGCTTGAGTGTGGCTGAACGGCTTGTGAGTGAAAATTGTTGAGTTGGATGTTTCATGCGTTGTGGACTCCGGCATCTTGGCTGCTTGAGTTTTTGCTTGTGTGTCCACTGTTTCCTTGTTTGGCGTTTCTTGTCATCTATTTGTTCAACGTTCCTCTTTTGCGTAAAGAATTTGTTGGTCCTCCCAGGGCCGTTCTCCGAGGTGTAATATGTTCAGCCCCAACAAATGACGACGGCAGTCGACGAGCGGAATGCGATATGTTTCCCCCTTGGACATGAGAGCTCTCCCTTCAACGTCAACAACCCCCTTTAAAAATCGAAGAAGAGAGTTTGAGGAGCGAATTGTGTGTTTCCAGGAAGCATTCCACCTTGATCTTTTGCGCTCTTGAGGAGATGAACGCTGCCAAATTTTAAGGTTGATGGAACCTGTTTCACCTGACTTCTAAGATGGTTTCCAAAACCCCCAACCATTCTAAACAGTCTGCCTTTCCCAATCACAGTTCTGCTTGCGCCGGTGTCTAGAAAATCTTGTTCTCCTCCTCCGTCAAAAGGAGATTCTGATGATCTTCATTGGCCATGTCTTCATGGCACGAATGGAGGGGCGTGGAGCTGGCTGGTCGAGGTTGTGCTGCGGGTCGCTCGTTCGGCTGCTGCACAGCAGTTTTGAAGTCGCCTTGCGAGGTGTTGTGAAAATGTCTCAAACATGTATACTTCTTCAACACCTTCATGAATCAAATCACCCAAGTTCCCATTTCTCTGTTTGTCACAGTCGAGTGGATTTCCATATTGAATTGAAAACGCACAAACAATAAAAAGGTACACGTCACATTACTTCTTTTGGTCTCCTCAGACTCGGCAGACATCAAAACTTCTACCTTGACCGGGAGGTTCATTGTTATCTCGTGGGTTGGTCACCGTCCATACCAGGCTCTGCAGCCATGGTGATCAGTTCAGTCGTCTTGTGCTGGAAGCTTGGACGAGGAGGGTTTCGCATTCCCGCTTCCTGTGTCCTGGTTGTAGGCATCGGCGACAGGTAGGCTTTACAATTCCGTTTGGTAGGCCTGTTCTTGGCGAACGTCGGCCTTTGGACGTCTTGTATTTTCCTTTTCCTCGGCTTTTCCCTTTTGAAGTCTTTTAACCCTCAAGAATTGGCCTCGTCCTTGATCTTCTGGCGGGCCTCCTGGTGATCTGTCCTTCGAAGTCATTGCAGAACTGGGCGTGTTCATCTCCTTCTTCCAGCAAAGTGGAAGATCCACGCTTCATCGTATTCCATTCCCTCTGTGTCCTCAGTGAAGTGGATGTCCTCCTCTTCATGGATGTGATTGCAGTCATACGTCTTCAGCTTCTTTCCCAGGTTGTTCTGCTGAAGTTTATTGAAGACTTTTGCGCCCGCTGCAGGGAGTGTTAGTTGGCGGATCAGGATGTTGGCCTTGGTGTCAGCTATATACTGAGACACCACCGTTGGGAAGTTCCTCGAAGGTCGTTGTGTCATGGCGGGTCAGGTAGGAATTGGTTTCTGAACGGTCTGGAAGATCGCCTTCTCGGTGGAGCTTTTCCTCCCCAGCAAGCTGGCCCAAATATTTTACTCCATCCTTGCGCTTCAGTTTTGAAGCGTCCAAGCGAGCCATCTTTTGGAAGACTGCTCCATTGACAAGTAGGGCGGCTCTTGGTGCTAGGTGCTGGATGGACTGTGCCGGCCAAATGTCCCTGATGAAGGACAGCTTGCGACCGTACACCTTGACATTCGTGATGCTTGGCTCAAAGCTTGGAATTCTGGTTCCACGGCCGCGTCGTATTGCCATGGGTCCCTTGGGCTCCCGCTGCTTGCGCTTCCTCACCCGCTTCAAGAACGGAGAAAGGTGAGAAAAATGAATACCTTGCAAATCCAACGTTGGAGATACCATGTCATTACCCAAAGTATCATGATACCTCTTGGGGGAGCTAAGCGACAGCCCAGTGCTCCGCTACCAACGCGAGTCTACCTCTACTTGAAAACTGTCCACTCCTACAGAAGTAACCCCGTTACCTTCACACGCCAGTGTTCCGTGATGCCGTGATGTCCACTTGAGCCAACCAATTGGTCAGCAGCGAACGCCCTCAACCCAATGACTCTGGTTCATGATTGCCTGCGTTGGAAGTGTTGTTCAAACATTCACAACAAGTGTGTAGTAGGGAGTGTATATATAGTATATCAACGGGGTTTCAAAAAGAAACCTGATAGAACCCACGAACCCGAATGCAGTCACTTTGTATAGAAGCGTAGCACTCAAAGCGTTCTTGTTTTCGGAGATGACTCGCAGAGTCATCAACTAAAGCAGCGCCAGCACCTCCCCAGCCGTCTGGACACTCTTTCTTGACAAACTTTGCTAGACACTCTTGCTGGACACTCTTGCTTGACACTCTCTCTTGACACTCTTTGCTAGACAATCTTTCTTGACACTCTTTCTTGACCCTCTTTGCTAGACACTCTATCTTGACCCTCTTTGCTAGACACTCTTGCTTGACACGTTTGCTGGGAGCGTTTCGTACGAGACTTCCTCCAAAAGTCACACGTCAAGTCTCCAAAACGACCGTTTCGGACGAGACGTCCTCCAAAAGTCACACGTCATGGCTCCAAAACGAGCGTTTCGTACGAGACGTCCTCAAAACCTCTCATGTCAAAGTCTGCAAAACGAGCATTTCGGACGAGACTTCCTCCCAAAGTCAAGCGGAAACACCCATCGGAGCACGCCCATCGCGCAGCCCTGCCAAGCAGTTTCGCGATTCCAGCCCCTCCAAACAACGCCCGCTCACAAGCCAATGTCACAGCGACATTCACCTCTGCCACAACTCACAACCTCCCGATTCCCTGCGCCTGCCACGAATCTTTCCGCGTCCACACGTCTAACGCGCACAAAGTACTGCGCCTGCCACGAAATGTCACCTCCGTCACACATCGCAACCTCACGATTCCCTGCGCCTGCCACGAGAATCGCGCTTCCACACCTCAAAACCCGCACAAAGTACTGCGCCTGCCACGAAAAGTGGCAATGTCATCTCATGTGAGCTTCAATTTGGAATGATTTCGGCCCGTTCTGAGCACACTCCCATCCACCAAAATCGGCATTTCAGCTGAGACTTGTCACGAAAACAGCGCTTCGATGCCACACCCTGAAACGCAAACCCCAATGGCGCGGCCACATCCAACACACCAAAAACACGACTCTCCAAACGCTCATCCCAATGGAATACCGACACAAACGTGTCACTTTCACGAAACCCTGCGCCTGTGCAGCGAAATGCATCATGTTTCTTGCGCGACATGTCACTTTCATGCAAATCACAATGTAATGGCGGCGCAAACTGACACGTGACACATCCATGAAAAGTCACTTGCAAAAGCTTCCCCCAATGGCAGGGCCATAGAGACATCATACGGACGGTTGCAAACGGTTGCGGACGGTTGCAAACGGTTGCAAACTCGAAAACAACGTCGGGCAAACGCAGCTCTACCCTTAGACTCCCAAGTTAAACGAGAACCCTTCGCTATGCATTCGGGAATCAAAAAGCGTCTGTGATTTGTTCCTTTCGGTCTTCCATTTCTGGTACTCCAGGAACTCGGCAAAGTCGGTCTTGTCCTTCTCCAATGATGGTTTTCTCTTCGACCGACTCCGGCTCGACTTTGATCTTGGTTTCCGGCTGATCGGCTTTGCGTTCTGACTTCAGAGTCTTTCCACAATGGAGGCATTTCTCCACTGCAAGAGGAACGGCAATGAGATCAGAAATGGGGCCTTCTTTGATTCGCCCTCATGAAATATTGCTGGACGAAGTAGGCTTCCTTTGTTACCCAGGCTAGTAGGAATCGTAGCCAAGTGTGACGTTGAAGAGGTGCCGTTCACTGACCTGAAACGATGCTCCTGTGGTACTAGTCCTATTCCAAGGGTGGAAGGTAGTTGTCGGGCTAGCCGATGTAGTGTTTCTTCTCCGATTGCCATTGTCTGGCATCCCGTGTCAATGGTGGCACATTGACATCCGTCATCCTGTTGGGTCCTCGAGAACTTGGATGGAAGGTGTCTCTCTTCCCTGGTCCTGCGGTGGTCATCGGGCTTATAATGATTTTTGGTTGCTCTCCCGTGCAAAAAAAATCACTAGGAGTCCACAAAATTTCATCCCCACAAAAATCCTCAAACCCGTCTTCCCCGATATCCACTCCAATCGCTGCGCATTGGACCTTATATCGGGAGTTGGATTGGTTTGATCCTCCAGCTACACTGTGGGAGCTGGAAACCACTTCAAAAATTCCGAATTTCGGCTCACGAGCAGGCTCAGCTGGGCTCGTCCCGGTCGAAGTCACAGCCACCGACGGAGGTATCGGTGAGGTTGTCCCCACGTCCTTCTCTACGTCGGAAGCCAATGGCCATGCTTCTTCCTCATAGATCTCCTCGAAGTGACGATATTGCTCCCCATAGATCTCCTGATCGTCCTGGTCGATCGGGTCAACCATTTGAAAGAACTTCTCATCGTTGAAGCCCTTCATGTCATCTGCAGGATTCAAGGTCTCCAAGTGGCCGCAGAAGTAGGCCTCCTCCGTCTCGTTGCTGGGCACCTTCTCCATATAGTAATTCTCCTTCATAGTGGATTTGCCTCGTCCCTTTCTGTCAGGACATTCTCGATGCCAGTGACCAACCTTTTTGCAGGTTACACATTGGCTGTTCTCTTTGAGCTGATCAATCAGCTTCCCTTTTCCTTGTTTCCTTTGTCTTTTCCTGTACCTTTCCAGCCACCGAATCCTCGGGCCAGTTCTTTTGCTTTCTTCAACTTCAGGCTCTGGCTGAATGTCCTCTTTTGATACATGGTGTTCAGGACTTCGCAAACTTCATGTTCATCGAGAAGTTCATCTTCGGTGGCTCTGTACCTTCTTCACCGTCCTCATCGTCGTTCAACTCTTCCAGGACGGCCTCCAGAATCTCGTTCTCATCGGTGTAGTCCGTGTGGTCATCGACGTTGATGTGGTGCACTGGTGTAGTCGATGATGTCCGGTTGAAGTCTTGCCCTTGTTCTTGTTCATGTCAACTCCAACCTCTTTGGCCATGAGCTTTGTCTCATGCTTGTGAACCCATTCTTTCACATCCTTAGTGGCATTGCTACCCGGATTGAAGTTCATCATGTTGAGGTTCAAGGCATTGATGAGCAGGAATCCGTTGTAGGCATCGGACAAAACCACCTGATGTGTTAAGAACTCTCGATGTCCTTCTTGTCGATCTCTCCTGAGGTGGTAGGTGACCTTGGCCAAGGAACTCAACAGGTCTTCTTCCTTGTCGTCCCCGAAATTTTCGGGCTGGTCCATGGCGGCAAGCAGGCGGTGTCCACCTTGTTCATCTTGCAGCCATTCCAGGTTCTTGGCCCAATGCTTGAACGTGTGGCGTGCTACCCCCTGAAGTCCTTGAAGGATCATGGGACCCTGCGCTGTCTTCCGGACTTTGGTGGTTGCTAACCACAATTTGGCCTTGATCAGCCAATCTTGAAAGGCGTCGCGTCGCCGTCCCACTCTGAGGCTTGGAAGTGGATCCACCCCCTTTCCAATCCTCATCATCACCACGTCCTCGGCCTCGATCTCGGTCTCGATCTCGGCGTCGACGATTCCTCAAAAACTCTCTAAACTCATCACTGTCGAAGTCATCAGACATGCCAGCTCCAGCTGGCGACGCATCACGGCCTCGCACTCGAGACCTGGTTGAACCACCTCCAGCATGCTCACCTTCAGCAGCTTCGCTTCCATCACTTCTGGGCACCGGCTGGGTGCTTCCATCTGCCATTGCACTACGGGCACTACCTGGAGCTTAGTGCTCCGCTACCACTATGGATAGCATCTACAGGATCGCGCTCTTTTCGATCCGACCTAGTGCAGGGTCCCGCCCAGCTTGAGACGGCGTCCAAGATACATTTCTCGATTTGTGCGTGTTTTGACCAAATGGGAGTTCGATGCCCGATTCACAGTAGTATATATGTAGAGATTTTTTTTGTGAGTTTAATTGGAGTGGATGTTGGCTGCAGCGCCGGTATGTCTCAGACTTGGAGATGATAATTCGCACCACAACTTTCAATGTGCACGGCAATGCCGGGCGTCCGGCAAATGTTCTAAGTTATGTATACAGTTGAGGCTGATTTACAATGACAAACTGTTTTAGAACATAGTTTGAAGAACTTGTTTGATAATGCCGGTATGTACATATATTATATATATATATGCATAGAGTGGACTGGACCAAAAATCTTGTAAACAGTGCCCAGCCTCCATCTGAGGTTCAAAAACGTTCTAAGTTATGGAGAGTGCATGGAGTATGCTTGATGAATTTTTTGTTTATGTTTGACGGAATTTCTGGCGCGTCCTGCGCAAAGATGCTTGTACAGTGCGCAGTTGACACATATCGGGCTTGCAGGTACATGTTTTGGTGTCGATATGTGTATATACACATAGAAATATATAGTTGTGTTATAGGGGATGGAATTTCCTCTACAGAATCGCGGGGGTTGGGACCCCGATAAGACGATTTGTTTATCCAATTTTCCTTGGCTCATATGGAGGCTTGAATGTCCTGTCCTTCAAGATCCTCGATTGTATATATAGAGAATGGCAGTTTTTTAACAAACTCGATTCTATAGAGGTTTTCAAGTATAGTGCAGTGATTCTTGGTGCCTCAGGCATACGGACTCTATAGAGAATTCTTAGCATGATTTTGCATGTTAGGAACTGCAATTCTATAGAGATTGATGGTTTTTCAATGCTTCCAGTTCAAAACTCGCCTGATTCCGAGAGTACGCAATTGGGATTGCTCAAAAGAACCCTGCGGAATGGGTTCTTGGATGATCTTGGATGAGTCAGGATGATTCTAACAAATTTGGAGCATCCAAGCAAGTGACCGCTTAGGAATACATGAAACACTATAAAATCTGGACACAACATCTGGACACTATAAAATCACAGATCCTTACCTCTCCATAACACCTTCTATTTTCTCTATAGATTCCTGGCAAATCAATGCCTTCCAAGAAAGTTGCATTTTCATGTTTTCTTGAGAACCCTGTACCTTGATTCTATAGAGAACCAGGTTCTTACTCCTATTGAAACACACCTGTTCGGGAGTACCTTGGGACCTGCATTTTTATAGACCAAAATCCTCAATATTCACAATTTTCCACAGCTTTTGACAGACTCATGGCCCTCAATTCTATAGAGCTGAATCTTTGTTTTTGGACTCTTTTCCTGTGTTATCCTCAATTTTTTATAGGGTCAAAAAGTGACCCTCATTGGAGGGGGGTTGGTCCCAGCATTTTAGCACTATAAAATCGCTACCCCCGGGGTACCCACTTAATTCCAACCCCTATGTTGTGGTTTTTGTTTGAACACAAACAAACTTAATAAACAAATAATTAAACACACACACATATATATTATATATATATAGTGATTTCTGCAACGCCGGTTGACGTGGATGCATGTGTCTTTAGGTGCTGGGAGCTTGGGGGTGCAGGAAAAACACAGTTTGGGACCTGGGAGGAACTTCCCTTGGGCCGGTGGAGTGATCGGATCAGAAGTTCAGAGTTCAAGCGCAACTTGCAGTGTAATATATAACATAGAACACGCACCATGAACGTACCAACCTGATGATGTATACAAACGCGTTGTATGTATATATATATATAACAAGGAAATCAATAGGAACTTCAACGGACATTAAAAGGGAAATCAATGGGAGTCAAAAGGGGTTTATAGATGGATACAAAAAGTAAATCAGTAGCAATCAAAAGGGTTTGAAATTGAATTCAATAAGAATCAAAGCGACTTCAAACGGACGTCAATAGGAATCATGTGGGGAGAAAAAGGATATCAATAGGAATCAAAAGGAGTTCAAGACGAAATCAATAGGAACCAACAAAAATCAAACGGAAGTCAATAGGAATCCAACGGATTTTAAAGGACATCGATAGGATTCAATAGGAACCTAAGTTTTGTATACTGCGTGAGGCCTTGGGAGAAACATGTACTTAGAACATCACAGCTATCCACTTAGAACATTAGGGACAATTTGGCTGTGATGTTCTAAGAGCATGTTCTAAGTTACTAATGCTCTAAGTTTGAGTGTTCTAAAGAGTGGTTTCTCTGAGGTTCTAAAATAGCGGTTTTTGAAAAACAATGTTCTAAGTGTCGTTGCGTCACTATAAACTGATCCCTCAAAAATGTACAACTTCCAGGGCATTGACACAGAACGTGATTGTGTACAAAAACCTATATGCTTGCAACCAGCTGATGCATATGATGCAATGGTGCGAGGCATATCAAGACATAGACTGTTGAGAGGACCCACTTGTGTGCCCTTCATGAACCTGGTGATGCAAGTGATACAATAATCAGAGATATGGGAACTCATAGATGACAAGTGAAAACCATGCGTTCTCAATGTTTCTTCTACCCCCACTTCTCTCCCAGACACACTTCATGGTGCAGGATATGCATTTCCTTCCAAACGCTAAAGCCAAACAAACGTGACCCAACACAATCATGCCCCTCGAGACCTTCGGTGCGGCCGGGATTGTCTTTTCATGGCTTTGTTCAAGGAGGCCGAGGACGTGAAACAAAGGCTGAAGGAGTGTGAGAACATGTGTGCGCAGTCCTAGACAGTTGGACCCAACGTGGTGGAAAGCTCTCCTGCAAAGGTGTCCTTGTGTCTTAGTCGCTTCATGCTCATCAAGACTAGATTCGACATGTCTGGACTATCTTGGAATGTGATATCAAGCAATGTGCCAGAGAGAATTTGACAGTGGATTTCTTTGGATTGGTCCGCTCATTGCGGATTCGCTGTTTGAAGTGAAGCTAGTAGACTTGGATGAGCGAAGTACCAACAGCTAGTGGGGCTAAGATCTAAGGTGAAGCTTTTCGCAACAGGCCAGGCTCCCGGCACGACAGGACGATGGATGAATTCTTGTGACAGCAATGCTTCCACAGCATGCTCTTTCACAGAGTAGCTTCACAATTCTTTCAAGTGACGTGCTGTGGCCTTCTGCGCGAATGATTCTCGCCAGCCCTTCGGGGACTGATGGTGTCATGATGGAGGCGAGGGCCGGCAATCATGACTTCGGCTGTCTTCCTGTGTTTTCACCAGATGCATTGAATTCTCAGATTCAATCCAGGTACTGACGCTCCGTGCTGAAGCCAGTCGACTGGTGGAACAGCAGGAGGAGCTGCAACGCCAGGTGCAGCCCATCAGGACCTCTTCTGTGCAGATGAATTCAGACCAGGAAGCTGCACTTATTCTTTTTGGAATGATCCGATTTATTGTTCGTTTGCATGTAAATGTGCAATGATTGCTTGTCAAGAGTCTGATATGTCAACAAACATATACTTATGATAGTCAACTGACTCCAGTATACCGAAGACCTTTTACCTTCTTTTACCTTGGTCCCAGTCACGTCTTCCCCGCATATTTTCGCGCCAGCACACTCTCAGCGGACAGCGCTTGCGCAGCGATCTGGATGCCTTGAAGAACGTCATGAAAGACGAGGTGTGCATGGTGCCGACAAATGCCTTCAGAGAGCTTCTAAAGCTAAGGGAATCTGTTGACATGACCACATTTCAGACCTGAAGCACTATATCACTATATCTCATCATATAACTAATTGAATGGATTTGACCTTTTGTACCTGACATTACTGCAGCGCCGCGACGCTTTGCAGGGCTTGGATTTGTTTGGGTCTTGGTGATACGCGCCATTAACACTTGCCGGAGCGGAGGAAAGAGCAACTGTATGACTGTATGAAAAAAAACAACGCAGACACTCAAAGCCTCAACAGCTGAAACAACGTGAAAGTTGGTGTTGCTGAATCCAGAAAACTATGCAAGGACTGATTTGCACCTTGTTGACTTGTCTTAGGTCAAGCTTCAAGGACGCCAGGGGGCTGAGTCAGGCTTCGGAGGCTAACTTGGCCAGCCATGACGCACTAGTGGCAAAGGTGTTTCTCTCGCACGAACTCGGGCTTGACAGCAGATGCACACGTGGAATGCCTGATATCCAATTGAACCCAAGAACGAGAGTCCATTGAGATGACGGCTGGATTTCGATCGGTCAATAGGTTGGCTGACTCGCCTCAGGAGATGGATGGTGGGATAGGCTTGGGCCAGGGACTTTTTGGACCACAAGTGCGGCCTAGAAGTTGCAAGTTTGCAAGACAAGACCACATTGGAATCAATTCAGAACCAAAGGAGCATTAGATGCTTGCATTGGCTTTGATCACCTCTTTGTAGTGCAGATACCTTGTCCTTCAGTATTCGTGGTGGAAGCGAATTCTGCAGCTTTGCAGTTCAGGTTTATTGAATTCATTTTGGTGTAGTCTTTAACATGCGAATGAAACGTCTACTTAGTGGGTATCTAAGAGCATTCAAAAGCGCTCCGCCTGAGTACCTGAAACCCTGCCCAGACGTGGAGCATCTTCGGGAAAGCCTCCAGAAGTGCGAGGTTTGCTGTTTCAGTAGCTGTGTGTAGCTTTTGCGTCTTTCGACAAGCGGTGTGCATCCAGACTTTTTGGCCAGGAGGCTTTAGAGGCGGAGAAGAGAGCAAAGGAACACTCTCAGGAGTCTCTACACCAGTGCAAAGAGGCACGATGGAAATGGGTTGACAAGACAGGTCCGGTGTCACCTGTCAGGTGATACGCGTCACGGATACCGATGCCAACGTTTCGAGCTCGGCACAGGTAGCTGCTCGGTTGATGGCAGAGCGGGACACCACGCAGGGCCAGCTCGAGGTGGGAAAGTGAGAGGCATAAGAGACATCATTCAGGTACTATTTCAATCTCTGGATGAAGCTGCGGGTTCAGTAGCTGTAGCTTTTCGGTAGTGAAGGTTGCAAACAAGTCAAGCTTGCCCGAACACACCCTTGCGCTGTCACTGCAATTTGACCAGCAAGCATGAATGAAGCGTGGCAGTGTTCCCAGCAAGGCAGGACACAAGACAACTTGAACCATTCCCTATACAGTACAGTTGCTCCAATTGTTTCGACCCAACATTGTCCTGGCCCAGACCACAAATGCGTTCAAATCCCTTCTTTTGATGATTTCAGCACATTTGTGTCTTCAGATCTTCCAGGAGCTCACCCATCTCGCTGGCGCCTTCAAGAAACAAGCAGAGGGAGAAATCTCCGAACACCGGTTCAGTGCTTGGAGACAGAACAGCAAGCATTTGCATATTTGGTGGCCATTATGGCTAATTAGTAGGTTGGAGGCCATTGCTAGTGGGTTGAAGGCCATCGCTATACTAGAGTCGACCTCATCGCTACGAGGGTGGACGCCATCGCTAATAGGTTGGTGGGTTATTTTTCACGAACCGATTCTTGGCGAGGTGGTTCCGCCTGGTGACACAGCTCACGCGTCAGGGTGACTTGGAGGCTTCCCAGAGCCTCAAGGTGCGGCGCGGTCTTCGACTGCATTTGGTTTGTTCACATCAATCCCTTTATAGACAACAGGCTTGACGACTTTACCTTTCACTCCTTTGAATGATTCCACAGGGATTGCGTTAGCGGGATTTGTAAGTGTTGAGATAGAGACCCGACACAGGGTTTGGTTTTGAGGCATTCTCATATAGATGGGTCAATTCAGTCTGGTTTTTTTTTAATGCAATATCGTTAGAGCTCTCCAAAACAAGGACACTTAAACTCGCTTTTGATAGAGGAGAGCTGGTGCCATGGCTTCCGGAAGTGGCAGGTGCCATGAGACAGACAGTTGCTGGGTTTTGGAGATGCATTGCCAGCTGAACTGCATGTGCCCATCTTTCGCTGTTGGAGACTTGAGATATTTTCAGATAATGCTGTCCTTTTGTTTGAAGGGCAGCGCTTTATTTTTCTGATGCCTGTGCCAGTCCTTTGCTGATACCTTAGCAGAGAAGATCAACCACCGCCCGACGGCAGTATTTGCTCAGGACACAGGGCCAAGAGCTGCACAATACGTCATGAATCATGAGTTGATCATCAAATCAACACCTCAGATTCATTGGCTGTCAAGTCCACAGTCCTGCTGTTGGCTGGCCAAGTGAAAGCCAATGCACCTTTGACTGCAGTGAATGAGGGAGCTTGAGACATGCTGGTGGACAAAGTCAACCTTGGAATATATCCCTCTAAGCTCAACTTTTCCAGGTTGTGTCGGGGAGAAAAGAGAGGCACTTTGTGGCACTTGCGCTTCCTCGCCAAAGGAGATTGCCACCAGTTGTTCAAAGGGCGTCGGTCCCCAAGCTTGCGGGAGAGGGTGGTGGGCGGTGGCGGCGCTTAGAGCACCAGGTTAAACCTGGTCCATTGTTGTGTTGGTGCCACCTTTGTTTTTGGGGCGGTCCTCCAATGTCCTAATTCGGCTTCAGACAAGTAGGAACCACCAGCTCTCTTCATGCGTGATCTTCCTTGAATTTCTTGAGCTGTCAACTTCGCGGAAGGATGAGTTGAGACAAGTAATGCTGCTGGAATCACAATCAGCTGCAGCATGACATGGCGTCCAGTGAAATATGGTATGGTATGTGTTTGAACCACAATGAAATGAGTCATGGCTCATATGGTTCCTTGCAATTTGACAAAAGCAGTACCTGTGAGATCCTGAGCAAGTTGAGGACAAAGCGCTGCAAGCCCTTGAGGAGAAGTGGCTGAGCCAGGCAAGCAGCAGCATGCCAAATGCCACTTATAGCGCTTGGCAGGGTTAGCAGCAGCAACTGCAAGTACGCGCTTTTATCCTCTCGTCCTCCACAGGGTTTACTCAGACTGGTGTTTGACTGGAGAGAGTCGTGATGAATGACCAGAAGATATTCGATGATATTCGATTGATCTGAATCTGGCTTTGATCCAACGTGTTTGTGTGATGTTTCTTGCCTCTACCATCAAATCATGTTTTGCTCACTTGTTGCGTCCTCCAGCATCCACCACTGGTTGCTTGGGAAGAACCAACTGCCCAGTCAGCACTAGCAGCCACTAGCAGCAAATCAAAGGGCCATGAACCCAAGATTGGGGAGTCTCCGGAAGCAGGAAATCCCATCTACCAGTGTCTCGGGTTGTAAGCTTATTTGCTCTGCCGCTTGCTTTTGATGTGACTTGTCAGGGTAAGCAGCTGAGCTCCTTTTCCGAACTTGCTATGACAAAGCTCCAGCAAGCGGAAGAGAGCTGGGAGGCCAGAAGCCATGTCAGCGTCCATACTGATGATTTGTTTGTTTCTCCCCAAACAGCTTTGCTGTGAGGGGGGTTCTCAATTCTTGCATAGAAACGATGCTGGGCCAAGATGATTCCCGCCCTTGTCTCCCATGGCATGTCTGGATGCTGGGCTGAGATGACTTTGCTTTGTCTCCCTTTGTCTCCCCTTGTCTCCCATGGCGTGTCTGGATGCTGGGCTGAGATGACTTTGCTTTCTCTCCTTTTGTCTCCCCTTGTCTCCCATGGCGTGCTGGGATGCTGGG
>CAXAMN010015991.1:9951-45379 GCA_963970005.1 Durusdinium trenchii | reverse complement strand
TGACTTTGCTTTGTCTCCTTTTGTCTCCCCTTGTCTCCCATGGCGTGTCTGGATTTTGTTTTGTCTCCCTTTGTCTCCCTTTGTCTCCCCTTGCCTCCCTTTGTTTCCCATGCCATGTCTGTATATGTCTGTATGCTGGGAGATTTGGCGCCAGGAATGGATCGCCAAAAAAGAAAACTCCGACTGCCACTGCTGTTTGGGGTCGATTCTGGTGTAATTTCTTTTTCCCCAGATGGGTTCTTACTTCTCAATGGATTGGTTCCGGATTGCGGAAATTGGCTGCCGCTGCCGCCTTGTTTCCCAAGCTTGTCTCCCTTCATGACTTCGCTTTTGGCTGCCACTGCCGGCTTGTCTCCCAAGCTTGTCCGCCTTGTCTCCCCAAGCTTGTCTCCCTTCCTGATTTCGCTCTTGGCTGCCGCTGCCACCTTGTCTCCCAAGCTTGTCTCCCTTCATGATTTCACTTTTGGCTGCTGCTGCCGTCTTGTCGCTCAAGCTTGTCTCCCTTCATGATTTCGCTCTTGGCTGCCGCTGCCGTCTTGTTTCTCAAGTTTGTCTCCCTTCATAACTGCGCTCTTGGCTGCCGCTGCCGGCTTGTCTCCCAAGCTTGTCTCCCTTCGTGATTTCGCTCTTGGCTGCCGCTGCCGCCGTGTTTCCCAAGCTTGTCTCTGTTCCTGATTTCGCTCTTGGCTGCCGCTGCCGCCTTGTCATTTTCTTGCCTGGCTTTGATGCGGATGCTGTTATAAGGTGATTTAGGCCTTGTTTACCTTTTCCATCCTTTTCCCGGCTTTGAGTGAGATGTCTCCCAAGCTTGTCTCCCGCTCTTGCCATGGTGTCCAACTTCTCTTGAAGTGCTATCTGGGGTCTATGCCGGTATAATTTTCTTCTGTATCTCTTTTCGTTGTTTCTGTATCCTTTTGTTCTTTCTTTTTCAGGTTCCTGGTACCTTTCTGCAGTCGGCGCTCCCAAACTGAATTTGGCAGAAACCAAAGCTGATTGCAAGGCTCAGCTACGGGAGGAGCGGCGTTTGCGACAGCTTGCAGAGGCTTGGCTGAGTTGCCACTGTGGATGAGTTGCTGGCGTCTTTGATGACGCTTCCACAAACAACAAATCCTGTCCTCTGAACCTTTTTGAGAAAATCTGGCGTTAAGGGTCGATCATCCAGCACACTCAACAAAGACGACAAGGTACTCCGAGGATCTAACGGATCAAAGCTCAAACAAATCCAAATGTCCAGTTTGTCCAGTTCTAATGCTCCCCTGTCATTCAATCTCCGTGCGTCTCAATCGGTGCTTCAAGTGACAGATTTGCATATATTGCGGTGGCATTTTTGTGGGTTGAGCGGGTAATTAAAAGGGTGGGTAAGCCTTTTGGTGGTATGTTCTTTTGTCGGGAGAATTCTAGTCAAATATTGATTGACCCGTGTCGCAATGCTCGCGATGCTCACACACACACACATATATATATATATATCATTGGCAAATGAAATCCATTCCACTTCATGTACGTACGCAGGCCCTCTAAAGCCAGGCTCAAAAAGGCTCGCATGGTAGCGGAGCCGTGACGGTCATTGCAGTGCGCTCTGACCCGAGCTCCAGAGCCTTTGAGGCCAGGACCCTAGCCTCCTCACGCGCCCAAGTCTCGAGCTGCGCCTTTTGCCTAGCCACCCATACTAGTGTTGCACGATCTCGCAATCGGTGCTTGAGCCTATTCGGTCACCAAGAGCGGAGGACCTCATCGATTACAAGGTTGC
The DNA here is from genome assembly GCA_963970005.1 of Durusdinium trenchii. Lineage (NCBI taxonomy): Eukaryota > Dinophyceae > Suessiales > Symbiodiniaceae > Durusdinium > Durusdinium trenchii. Next base: position 43,629 of record CAXAMN010015991.1, on the reverse strand, counting down.
CCTTTTGCTGGACTCCAAGAAGGTTGGAAAGGTTTTAGATAAGCTCCTACTTGGTTGAGCCTAAGGGAGTTGAAGTGATCCTGCACGGCAAGGTTGGAGCATGGATGGATCAGGGGGAGTTGGAGTTGATCTCACTAGCTTTCCAGAGCCGACTCAAGCCCTGATTGCAACAGCTCAGGCGGCTACCCAAGCCTTACAGGCGGCTTCAGCGGCATCTTCGACAGGAGGTCAAGCTGGAGGAGAAAGCTCAGAAGCAAGCAAGAAGGATCTGGCCAAACTGATACCCCGTCCAGGGGTGTTCAACCCCTCCGACCGGGAGCAGGAGATCCTACAATGGAGAGACTGGTACTGGTGCCTGAAACAGTATTTGGTGGTGGTCGACAGTGAGTTCCAGTCAGAGTTGGAGAAGATTGAAAAGGATCTCACGGTGGAGACCGAGTGGGACCTCATGGATTCCAAGGAACAGCAGCGGAGCAGGTTCCTGTATTCCTTGCTTGGATCCCTCATCCAAGGCCGGTTGATCGGGCTGATCAAGAATGTGGACAACTTCAACGGGCACGAAGCCCTCCGGCAGCTTCTAGTGAACTGTCAGCCTCAGGCCCGCAATAGGACAATGAGCTTGTTGCAAGGGATCATGGCGTATCCCAACTTCAACATGAAGACCAGCGTCCTCCCGCAGATCCTAAAGTTGGAAGAACACTTCAACCAGTATGAGAAACTTGGAGGAAAGCTGACTCCTGATCTGCGCTCAGCGGTTTTGTTGAGGGTGATCACTGGGCCACTCAAAATCCATTTGAACATGACTTTGAATGAAGGAAGCTCCTACCAGAAGATCAGGGAGGCAGTCCTTGCCTTCGACACGGCGAATACAAAATGGAATGAAAGCGCAGCATTGAGCTTCACTTCAACTACGAGCACAATACCATTCAGTTCAGACCCCAGTGGACTCGCTCCTATGGAGATTGACCGGGTGCAGAAGGGAGATGGCAAGAGTAAAGGCATGAAGGGCAAAGGTGGCAAAGATGGCAAGGGCAAGAGCAAGGGCAAAGAGGATAAAGGCAAAGGCAAGGGGAAAGGGAAACCTTTTGGTGGAAAGCTTGATGGAAAGGGGAAAGCCAGCAAAGAGCAGAAGGGCAAAGGAAAGGGAGTTGGTGACACCTGTTGGACGTGCGGACGCCCGGGACACCACTCGAAGGACTGCTGGCGAGTCAGGCAAGTGGAGGCACCCCCTAGCCAATCAGGAGGGTCATCCAGTCAGGCTACAACCTCTCCATCAACGACTTTGAGCACTACAAGTGGAGGAGAGAGCAGTGTAGCCAAGGCAATTCGACGTGTTTCACAGCCTGTGGTTTTCGACCTTCGAGGAATTGTGGAGGACGAGACAGGCTCAATTCGAGTTTTTGCAATTTGTACTGAGGGCATTGGTTGTGAAAGGAAGAAGGTGGAGTTCTTCAACATGGATGTGGACGACCGCAATGAGTCAATCGAGATGGGAGGATTGTCCATCAAGATGGTTGGACAACGGAGTGAGGAGCTTGAGAGGGAGAATGTCGAGGAAGAGGTCACCATAATCGTGGACTCAGGCGCTGATGCTTCGTTATTCCCTGGCTTCATGCTGAGGAAAGGAGAGCGCATCAGAGGCGGTAGACCTCTCCTACAGGATGCCCAAGGTACTCGGATCAACACCTTTGGGCACAGAGATGTGAGCATCACCCTTCAAGCGGAGGATGACCGAGAAGTCATCTTGAAAGAGCGTGTCACCTTCAGTGACGTGGTGGCACAACCCATCTTGTCATTTGGCCATCTTCTACGAGCAGGATGGTCGATTGATGCGAAGGAGCATTGCATGTACAATGGCAGTGTTCGAGTGCCGCTGACGTTTCAGAATAACAGTCTGGTGGTGAGGGGCTATGTCAGGACCCTCGTGGAAGCTGGATGTGTTCGCACGTTGAAGGCGGTGCTGAGTGACAAGTTGAAGAACATTGTGGATGGTTCCATCGGATGGAGAAAGGTTGGTGACGTGTGGATTGGTTACCACCTGAGTCAGTACTTCCAGAGCCCACAGTACATTCCAGCCTTGAGGGAGCAGCTAGAAGGACTGTGCAGGTCTACCCTGGTTGAGACAGATGGTCTATGGGAGCCAGTCGAGATGACAGAACCTGTGGACGGCCTTGAGGACCAGGAAGCCGAGATTGAAGAGCTGAAGGAGGTTGGAAGATCTCGAGCGCTGAGCTTTGCGGCGCACTACAACGTCCCGCAGAGCCCTGAAACCTTGGCTTTGACATGGGTCCATTTGAGTTTGGTTCACACGGACTCAAGGCTGCAGCGCATGAGGATTTGGCCCTACCAGAGGCCGACGATGAGGACGATGGCTTTGAAGGTGCAGAGGTTCCTATGGCCATTGGAGAATTTGAAGGTGGAGCTGATCTTGATGATCAGGAAGTGAGGTTTGAGGTCGGCATCCCAATTCCCGACCGAATTCGAGTCAATGACATTGAGCTCACAAGCGAAAGCCCGCTGAGAGCACTTCGAGAAAGATTGGGCAAAGTGGAGGAAAGGCAAGATGCTTCAAGAGACTGGTTGAACATCAAGGTACTTTAGAGTTGATGAGAGCTAGAGATCTGACCAGAAGTGCGGAAGCAGCTCTAGCCAGGAAGCCCATCGAGCAGACGATCGCCAAGACTCCAAGCAAGGAGGAGCAAAGGCTACATGATCTCACACATCTTCCATACGCCGCTTGGTGTGAGAGCTGCGTGAAACATCGAGCGCGGCCAGACCAGCGCAGGAGATCGGGTCAAGCCCGGGAAGCAGGGCCAGCTATCTCGTTCGACTTTGCGTTCACGCATGCCAGCGGGATCGGGCCACTAGGATCACCAGAAGATGATGATGGTGCTCAGATGGGTGTGGCGGATGATGAATCAGGTGCACTATGGCTGATTGCGGTCTGTGCAGAAACAGGATATGTGTTGGGTTTGCCCTTGAAAGCAAAGTCCCAATTGAATCTCATTGCTCACGAGTCGCTCTCCTTCACTCAGGTTCTCGGCCATGAGGAGGTCACCTACTACTCTGACAATGAGCCGACACTGAGACAGGTGTCCCGCCTCTTGGTCCAAGCGAGAGGAGCAATGGGATTGAAGACGAAGATGAGGACAACCAAGATCTATGACCACGCAGGCAATTCCCTGGTTGAGAATGCCATCCAAAGAGTTCGCTCAGTGGCAGCAACTTTGATGGAGAATGTCGCCAAACACACAGGACTACGCTTCAATGGTCAACATCCTGTGTGGACTTGGGCATGTCGACGCAGTGCATGGCTTCTCAACAGATACCAACCAGTGCAAGGAGCAACAAGCTACGAGCTGGTACATGGGAGACCTTACAAGGGAAAGCTTTGCCAGTATGGGGAGGTTGTCTTCGCCTACACGAAACCAAAACAGGGATTCAAGGCGGACCCACGCTGGAAGGTTGGCATTTGCTTGGGAAAAAGTGAACTCCAAGATGCCTGGGTCATTGGTGATGGGTCAAGAGTTTTCTTGAGCAAGTCAGTCCGACGGGTTGAAGATTCCTGGCAACGATATCTCCCATGTTTCAAAGGCTTTGCAGCTTACAGCTGGGAATACCAGACGAACTTTGGTGGAAGGATTGTACCATCAAAGAGACTGGTTGTGCTTGAAGGACCAGAGGTGGGTCTTATGCTTCCTGGAGTTCAAGATATACTAGAAGGAGACCAAGAAGCTCAGGAGGTGCTCGCCTATGCAAGGTCCTATGCAGGAAAGCTGGAAGCACAGCGAGAAGCAGAGGAGAAGGAAGAGAAAGCCAGCAGGGAGATGGTTGAGCAGGAGGAGACCTTGAAGTTAGCTGAAGACAAGAGGAAAAGCGTGGTGGAAGATCAGGAGTTGAGTCTTCCAATGGTGATGGCACCAAGTGTGGACATTCCTCATGCTTCAGTGGTGGATGAGGAGAAGAATCAGTTAGGACCGTCAAGACCAAGTGCGTTCTCGCTGCTGGACTCCCCATCGACGCCAAGGTCTGCAGCTCAGAAGGTTGGACAGCCGGCAGAAAGCTCTATTCCGGAAGCCAAGAAGCTCAAGCCAACAATAGAGAAGTTGACTCCTGAACATGAGGGGGTAGATCCAGATCCGAAGAGGGCAAAACAAGATCCAACAATCCAACATGAGAGAAGGGTGACTGCTACGCAGGTTGGAAACGATGTCTTCTACCATATGGACTCCATCATTGGTGAGGAGGAGTTGGTAGCATGGCAAGATGAGACTGATGATCAGGCCATGGATGAACTGCCTGATGAGTTGTGGTCCAAAGAATGCCCCTTTGGACAGGGTACCTCCAGAACCACCAGTGGATTGAGGACATAGCTGATGCTGTGGAAGAAACAAGACTTCAGAAGCTTGGAGTGTTGAGCCGAATGGACAAGTTGATGGCCAGTCACAAGACGCTGACAACCCGGTTTGTGAGAGACTGGAGAGCCAAGCATCGGGACAAAGAAGGAAGTGGTCCAAAACAGTGGTTGAGAAGATCGAGGCTGGTGGCACGTGAATATGCAACGGACAAGAGGGATGACATCCATGCCCCGGCTACAGGTGGACAGGCTTTACGATTGCTTCCTCTCATGTACCTTGGGAAGAAAGCAGAAGAGACTATGGGAGGAGAAAAGACCATCCTTGGAAGCCTGGACGTGAAAGATGCATTCCTACAGGTTAAGCAGGAAGTCCCAACACAGGTCACCACGGCCACGGGACACTTTGAAGTCCTCAGAAATCTTCCGGACAAAGAATTGGTGCCAAGGCTTGGTTCGACCACTTGACTGAATGGCTGAAGGGCAAGGACTTCAAGTTTTGCCCAGAAAATCCATGTCTTGGCAAAGCGCCGTCCATGTGCGTTCTCATCCATGTCGACGACATCATGTTTGTCGGCAGCAAGGAGTATGTGCTGCGTGAGTTCATTCCCGAAATGAAGAAGGTTTTTGACATTTCGGAACAGCATCTTGAAGAGGATGGCAGCAGCTTTCAGTTCTTGAGAAGGACCTATGAGAAGGTAGAGAATGGCCTGAAAGTTCATCCCGGGAAGTATGCCGAGAACATGGTGGAGGCCTATGAGAGCAAGATGGGGAAGGCAAAGATCCAGAAGCTTCCCTGCGGTCCCGAAATCCTTGAACCAGATGGGACAACACTCCTGGGCTATGAGCTTGCAAGTCTCTATCGATCCTTGGTAGGCTGTGGCATCTACCTGTCTCAGGAGCGATTGGATGTTTCCTATACGGTGAAGGAGTTAGCGTCCACGATGTCCTGTCCAACAGCCGCAAGTTTGAGGAAGCTTGGTAAGCTGATAGGGTACCTGAAGCATACAATGGGGCAACACAGTTTACTGGAGTTGAATGAACCAGGACACGGACTGGTGCACCAAAGCTTCGAGACACGTTGGATTTTGGAGACATTTTCCGATAGCGATTGGTCTGGAGCAAAAGGGCATCGACGTTCAACGAGCTCAGCAATCCACATGGTCAATGGAGTGGTGGTAGCTTCTTCTTCACGTGGACAGAAGTCAGTTAGCCTGAGCTCAGCAGAAGCAGAGTTAAACGCCTTGGTGAGCAGCGCAGCAGATGGCATATACCTACGGAGGTGTTTGAGCTTCTTGATAGAAGAGGAGGTGGAACACTGCTGCATGGTTGACAATTCAGCTGCTCTACATCTCTGTCATCGGAAAGGGCCAGGCAAACTACGCCATGTTTCTGGCAAACTCTTGTGGATACAGGGTGCTGTACTACAGGAACAACTTAAGGTGATGCCAGTCGGAACGGCGAAGAATGTGGCTGACTTGGGCACAAAACCCCTATCAAAGAATCGCGTCAATCTGCTCCTGAACTGGTGTGGTGTATACAATGGGCAAGGAGAAAGAATTGGCCAAGACGAGCGTGTGAGAAATGAAAATGAGGAGTTCAGCAAGTCAAGGATCAACAGGCTGGCCAAGTTGCTCAATCGCATTTTGCTTTTGGAGGGTCTTGGGCAAGTGGCTGGAGAAGTGGCAGAGTCAGAAGCCCAATGTGTCACAACACCAACAACGGCGACGAGTTCCACTACATGGTGGGCTATGTGGGTGATCATGATCTTCCTGGTGATGATTGTTGGCGGCTTAGCCTTTGCAGGCTACAAAATGTGGCAGAGACTTCAAAGGGTCTTGGAAGATCTTGAAGAAATGAAAGAAGCCCAAAGAGTAGATGGGATGATGATTGATGCCTTCGAGCATGAGAGAAAGGAGGAAACAGCAGTTCTGGGAAGCCTGATTCAGAAAATTCACCGCGGCCTAGTCAAGGCCAATGGGTATGTGGATGAAGCGGAGTTCGAAGATGGAGAATGGCAGCACTGGGACTACATCCAGAAGTCCAATCGAAAGCTTGATTTCCTGAAGCTTAAGCAGGAAGCCAAATCCTATTTGCTTCAGGAGCTCGACAGGAAGCAAGCCGAAACTTCAGGAGAGCAGACGGATGTTGCCATGTCAGAAGAAGAAGATCTCCAGCTAGGTGACACTGCAACAGTGCGACTGGAGAGTGGAGAAGTTGTGAGCATCCCTATGGAGTACCTTGAACCTCGAGAACCAGAAAGTGAAGCAGAAGAAGATGCAAGCATGAATGCTCGTGAGCGAAGTGAGAAGCGAACGGTTGATGGAGTGATGCATGACAGGTCGATGACCTACGATGCCAAAAAGGCATGCATTTTGAGTTTCACCTTTCAAGAGCTGGGAGATTTGAATTCACCAGCCGGAAGGTCAGGAATGAGGGCAAAGAAGCATTTACAAGCCCTAGAGGCAAGATGGTGGGACAACCAGGAAGGGAAAAGAAACGTTGAAGACCCGAAGATCTTTAAGGAGATGGAGAAGCACTCTCCCTTCCTGGACAGCCCATCACTCAATTTCTGAAGTGGGGCGCTAGGCACGAAAAGGCTTACCCTAGCACCCCAAGGAGGAGTGGCAAATGAAATCCATTCCACTTCGCGTACGTACGCAGGCCCTCTAAAGCCAGGCTCAAAAAGGCTCGCAATAATATATACATACAAAATCGTTTTCAGCAAACATGATCTTTCCCAATCTCAGATGTCACTGTAGCTAATGCTGATCCAGCGAGGTGTGGAACACCAGCTTTGCCAGACATTAGTTGAGAAGGAAACACATTAAATTGAAAGAGCAAACAAAACGTATCATGAAGGTTGCCCTTCAGTTTGGCTATCATCACCAGGAGTACCAGCCACCCAAAGCTCACTATAAACCCCAAACTGCGAGTTTCCTTCAGAAACGCACTTCGCCGGAGCTGAAGGATTCCCGCAGGATGGCCAGCAAAACAGATTCCACGCATGAATTTCAGCATTTCGAACTTGTGCTCCGAACAGGAGCCCCTAGTAGCGTTCTTACTACTAGGAGCAATTTGAAAGAGCGCCCCAAACAAGCGAATTTAGGGACGGCGCTCACCGCCGAACCATCAGTGAACCATGAATGATCAACCATGCCTTGAAACTCTTCATAGAACATTCTGTTTAGATGCCATTGTTTTGCTTGGCCCCTGTGTTGAGTCGCATGCAGACAGCCTTCCGACACAAAGAACACAGAAAAACGGAACCATCGCATCTAGTGCTGCGAACTACAAAGTGACTTGTGACCCTGCTTGGGCGCAATTGGCGCTTGAGCAAACTTGGGCTCGGCCCTGTGGATCGCCGGCAACCAAACAAACATCTAACGCGACATGAGAACATGCCCTCAAAATTGGTTCTTTGGGGCTTCGAAGAGAACTGGCCCATTGTCTTCGAAGGTGGCCGGGTTGGATTTGAAGATCCATATCGTTGAATGATTGAACACAACATGGCAGGCGAGATGTCGACAGTCTGGCGATGAGCAAGATCCAGAGGTTGGACAAGGGGAAGGTACTTGTACCTTAGTTCATAGGTCATAGATGCTTGAACTTCCAGCCAAGATTGAATTGCGCACGATGTGAATGAAGGTGGCTGAGATGTGGGTTGTAGAAGGGGTCTTTGAGTCGAGCGATTCGCCAGGGTTCCTGGATGTCTTGGAGACAAGAACGTGTTGGGTAACGTTCAGCCAAGAAGCGGGTTCTAGAAGCAGAATGGGCCGCAATGGGCAGGCGACTCCACTCGACAAGGGCAAGGCGTGCTGAAGCGAGCCCACTTCCCACATCAGGTCAAACATACCTGCAACATTGGTGTGACGGTCTTGTGCAACCTGAAAGGCCTTGCTTTCACTTGGCTCTGGACCTCTTGCGATCTCGTTCTGTACGACCAGAAAGACTAAAGATAAAACACAGTTGAATTCTCTAAGGGTTGAGAGGGCACTGAGTTGTTGTTTCCTTTTTTCAGGTGGATGATCTCCTCATGTCCTTGGAAGCCGAACGGAAGGAGGCGAGGACCAGCGGTTTAAAAGGGCAGAGGCTCTGCACACATTGAACAAGAGCTTGAACGACACAGGAAATTGTAACCTAACAAACCTGCACTCTTCACTTGGTGAATAGAACAACTCCCCACAACTTGTGATGATGGAAAACCGAAGAAGAAACTTTACAAGAAAAGACACCTCCCAGCGGCAAGATGATTTTGCAGCAGTTCAGTCCATCATTGTCGATGGTCTTTGAGTCTTGTGCTAGACTGTGGTGAGTTAGGGGGTGTCAGCATTCAGATACCACCTGCAGGTGATCCTGTTGAGCTATAGACCGCAAAGGTATGTTTGCGCTTTTGGATCACTGTTGCTCCGCACACTCTCAAGAGTAGGTACGAATGGTGTTGTGAAAAGATGGATGTCACACAGTTGTGTGAGATGGCGGGAGTCTGTAATGAGTTTTTGGCCTTAAGATTTCAGGTTGCAAGGCTTCGGGAGAAGCTCTCTGAGGCAGAGCAAACGCTGGGGCGCAAGTTCTTGGACTGAGAGCAGTTTTGCACAGAGGACTTGGCTCTCGACAGAACTGTCAGAACGCTGCCCAGTGAACACATGAACTCGGGACAGCTGGATACCCTGTAGGGTTCGGCTGTCATTGTTCATTCGGTTGCTGCTCGTGGAGATATCGCGGGTGACAAAGGCCACATTATAGAAAGCCGTGTCCGGTAGCGTCCTGTGGCTATTCAATTCTTGAATTCCATATCAGCTATGCAGCTATTCAATTCTTGAATTCCATATCATGCCCTCCTTTCTCTCCCTTTTGGTTTGTTTGGGATACAAAAGGCGAGCGGCGATGTAGTTTGCATTGCGAGTGTTCTCATGTCCAAGGATTGGGCAGTTGGTGGTACAAAGCATCGAAGCGCCGTCTGCAAAGGTGCGAAACTAGCCCTGGAACTTCGAAGTGGTACCTGACGACAATGTGTTGTTTGTCTACCGAAACATTGGTGGGTGTCCAGGCACCTTGTGTTTGGGTGTGTGTGTGTGTGTCAACCCCCGTATCCAGGGGCACTGAATTTTCATTGTGCAGTTTCCACGCAGGGGGACGGGACACCACTGGCATTTCCCGTCCAACGAAGAGGATGCCAGTAGGTGCTGATGCAGTGGGCCTGTTCCAAACTGTTGACCACGCTAGCGCCATGAAACTCTTCCTCTATCTCCCAACCGCTCAATTCACCAACAGCCGCGCAACCGACCGCCCTTCCTTCGAACCGGGGACATGTCAGTCTGACCGCTGTCACTCCGGTTCGATGGGGCAACAAAGAACAATGGCCTACAACCTTTCCCCTTCCATACACCAGGCTCTACACCCTACGTGCCTGGGCCTTTCGCTGATTGATTTTCACACATCATCGCCGACCACCAACTTCTCGTGCCACACACCGCAAACAGATCTCCCTCCTCGCCTCTCGCGTCTTCACTCTCCTCTCTCCCCTCTCCTTGACAACAAGCAGCCGACTTCCTTCGAATCGGGGACATGTCAGTCTGACCACGGTTACTCCGGTTCGATGTAATCAAACCCAACCAAACCAGCAGCCGTGCTACTGCATCCACCACACCGCTCCACAGCCATCAATTACACAGCTCCTTCTCCACACCCCAGACTGTGGCGCAATATGAGACACTTTCCACAAACGCAGAAAACGCCTAGCAAGCAAGCAAGCAATCTAATATTTCATTGACGTTTGCAGACGTCAGGTCCTATTTCTGGCAACATCACCAGCTCCACTGCAATTGGCAACCTACACCACCACCACCACCACGACCAGCGCCACCACAACCACTACCTGCTTTGCTACCTCATCCACCACAAGCTCCAGCCATGTCACCGCCACGCCCTTTCAACATGCACTTCCACAAGCCTACGTGCCTCCCCACTTCCACTTCCCACACTGCAAGCCAGTAGCCAACCAAGCAAGAAAGCAAGCCAGCCAGCCAGCAAGCAAGCTATTGACTGCCAACCCTCTCTCCAGAAGCGCCGACTCCACGCGGGATCTTGATCAACTTGGCGAGGAGGTAGATGCCGTGCAGGTGGGTTTGATGGCTGCTTAAGTGGCTGCTTAGGTCGTGTGGGGGTATGTCGGTGGTGGCGGTTGTGATGGTTTGGTGGATGGTGATGTCTTGGATCAGGTTCTCGGTGGTGCTGGTACCGGTGGTGTCTTTGGTGGTGGCGGTGGTGATTGTGTAGGGGTTGGTGGTGGTGGAAGTGGTGAAGTAATTGGTGGAGGAGGGTGGTGTGAGGTTGTGGGCATACTGTCTGTGTGTGTCAACCCCCATATCCAGGGGCGCTGAATTTTCATTGTGCAGTTTCCACGCAGGGGCGAGCCGCCGGGCTCATACCGCAATCCTTTGATTAGGTTCAGTAAAGCGGATAATGCGCAGGGACTGCAGACTTGCGCCAAACAAGTGTTCAAACACCTTCAAGTCTTCCGACCTTTCGCCTTTCGGTTCGCTCTTTCTTTTCCTCGGAATTTTTTGCACGCGGAAATTCAAGAGTGCAGGGGTCTCACTCCCTAATTGGCCGTTCATTCGGCACTTTTGCTCGACAGATGTGCACGGGGCTACACCTATCTTTCTCTCTTGCCCTCTTCTGTTTGCTCTTTCTGTCTTTCGTTCTTCTCTTTTCTAAGGCTTTTTAGGTTGCTATTCAAGTCTTTTGACACCGTCGCCTGCCGTTTACCTGCGCTGAGCTGCCGCGCTGCCGAGCCGCTGCGCGCTTACACGACCTCCCCACCAACCACCACTGCCAACACAGCAGCATCATCCTCCCAGCGCCGTGAAACTCTTCCGCTATCTCCCAACCGCTCAATTCACCAACGGCCGCGCAACCGACCGCCCTTCCTTCGAACCGGGGACATGTCAGTCTGACCGCTGTTACTCCGGTTCGATGGGGCAACAAAGAACAATGGCCTACAACCTTTCCCCTTCCATACGCCAGGCTCTACACCCTACGTGCCTGGGCCTTTCGCTGATTGATTTTCACACATCATCGCCGACCACCAACTTCTCCAGGCACACACCGCAATCAGATCTCCCTCCTCGCCTCTCGCATCTTCACTCTCCTCTCTCCCCTCTCCTTGACAACAAGCAGCCGACTTCCTTCGAATCGGGGACATGTCTGACCACGGTTACTCCGGTTCGATGTAATCAAACCCAACCAAACCAGCAGCCGTGCTACTGCATCCACCACACCGCTCCACAGCCATCAATTACACAGCTCCTTCTCCACACCCCAGACTGTGGCGCAATATGAGACACTTTCCACAAACACAGAAAAGCAAGCAAGCAAGCAAGCAATCTAATAATTCATTGACGTTTACAGACGTCAGGTCCTATTTCTGGCAACATCACCAGCTCCACTGCAATTGGCAACTTACACCACCACCACCACCACCACGACCACCACCACCTCCACAACCACTACCTGCTTTACTACCTCATCCACCACAAGCTCCAGCCATGTCACCGCCACGCCCTTTCAACATGCACTCCCACAAGCCTACATGCCTCCCCACTTCACCCACTTCCCGCACTGCAAGCCAGTGGCCAAGCAAGCAAGAAAGCAAGCCAGCCAGCCAGCAAGCAAGCTATTAACCGCCAAGCCTCTCTGCAGAAGCGCCGACTCACGGCATACTGTGTGTGTCAACCCCCATATCCAGGGGCACTGAATTTTCATTGTGCAGTTTCCACGCAGGGGGACGGGACACCACTGGCATTTCCCGTCCAACGAAGAGGATGCCAGTAGGTGCTGATGCAGTGGGGGACGCCCCACTGTGTACCTGTTCCAAACTGTTGACCACGCTGTGACCCTAATCTTCCTTGGTTTGCTCCATGGTGGTTTGCGCGATACTCCCCCAAACCTTTCTCTAGCTGATGAGCCGATTTCCACTGTTGTCCAGCTGCAGTCATGCAAAAAAACTTTGTTCAACATTCCAAGTGCGCTGACCCTTCCACCTTTCCGTTCCATCGCCATTTTTCCGGGGAATTGAGTTAACTGAAAACCAATGTTAGAGAAACCAATGTTAGAGTGTGTCAACCCCTGTTCCAAAGGGTACCGTGTACCTTGATGTTTCCATCGCGCAAGCAGGGGGATGGAGAGGACATGTGAGGCTCCATCCAACGAAGCTCCTCACATGATCCTAGGATATCGGCAAGGACGCTTGCCGACGTACCTGCTGACGAAACTTTTGCAGCACAAGCTGTGACTCCACTGTTCTCGGTTTGATTCATGGTTCTTTCTCACGATGCCTCCCCCAAAACCCTTTTCTCTGCGCTGAGTTCACCGCGGCCGAGTGCATTAAACTTTGTTCAACAATACAATTGCGCCGACTTTTTCACCTTGCGTTTCCATCACCTTCCTTCTCACCGTGGGAATTGAGTTAACAGCAAACCAATGTCAGAGTGTGAACCGCTCAGCCGTCCCACTTGGGTGCTGGGTGTGATCCTCCGCAAGGAGGCGCTGTTTTCAGACCGGAAATCGTTTTCCTGATTTATCGCCGTCTCATCGTGGATCACTGTCATTTCTTCCATGCCAATACTGAATTAACTGGATTGACATCCGCCGGGCTTTTCTACGCATTTTTAGAATTTGCACTTTCAGATCTTTGCATTTTCGGATTTCATGGCTGACATGCGTGAAAGATTTACGTCTTCGAATTCATTGCAGCTGCACTTTCGAGTTCACAGAGGTACCAGAACATTTCACCTTCCACCACGTACGAGACATGACATTTCACATTCTACCATGCATCACCTGTTTCAAGCTTTTCATCTTCCATCTCGTTTTCATGCTTGACATTTACCCCTTCACCATTTCATGATTTCATTCCACGGGTACAAGTAGCAGAGACTTTCAGCAGCTGCCGCGCCACGCTGGTGCCATTGAGCAGCCGTCACCTTTGAAGCTATAGCATTTTGACTGGAACCTCGACTATCACCAACATTGAGCCAATGCAGTATCCATGGCCATACCCATACTGGACTCAGCAACCACCACCTACCGCAGCCCACACTTTTCCATCCCACCGACGCAACCTCACATGCCTCCCACGATTCCACACATACCACCGACTTTGCCTCATATACACCTAGTACCTCAGATACCGCATCACCATACGATTCCACTCTCCTACTCACTGCCTCCGCCAGAACCTTCGCCGTCGCAATCTTCTGCCATGCTTTCCCCGCAACCACAACCACCACCAGTACCTCACGTACAACCACCTCCACCCCAAGCCTGCCAGCCGGCAACCATTTTCGGTTTTTCCGCCAGTCGCTCAACCGGGTCATGTTCCACCAGGCCCAACTCAACCAAGCCAGACCTCTGCAGTCGCCGCTTCATCTCCTCCTGACCCTTTGCCTGCTGCAGCGCCAGCGTCACTTCCCGCCGCAGCCACTCCTGGCCCCCAATCGCCAACCTCTACGGCGCCCTCAACACAAGCAGACCGCCCTGGCACTGAGCAAACCTCTTCAAATCCTCTTTCACACCCACCACCACCTTCTGCCGCAGCAGCCTCCAATCCATCCGACGATCCTCTCGGCACACACATCCCCAAACCACCACCAGCTCACCCACAGACCACCGCCACACACCCACTTCCAGCATCCATCGCTCCCAGTCACCAAAGCAGCAGCCACCGCCGCCCTCATCGTCGCCGCCATCGCCATCACACTCGGGGCAGGCGCACTCGTCGCCGCCGCACCACACGCTCAACCACCCAGCAGGATGCCTCTCACGGACATCAATCAACACGACACCACCGCCCGCGTTCACCTTCTTCTACCTACTCCACCTACTCCTACAGCCGCTCACGCAGTCGCTCCAGGCCACCCATTTCTCTTCTACCCAACAACGACTCAATACAACAAGATGCTGTCACGAACCAGTCACACACCAGCTATCCCAACATTCCTGCTCTACGCCGACCTGCCAAACCATGGCGACCACTTCCACAATTTCAACAACGCACCCCACAAGAACAACTGGAACTTTGGCTTGATTATCATGCCGACCAGCTCGACGCGCCCAACAAACCACAACACACGTACATCGCCGCCGTGCTGCTCGACAGCGGTCTTACTTACAAAGACCTCTCAGATTTCCGACAATTCACTCACATAAAATGGAACGACGCTACCAACACTCACTGCATCACCATTCCCAGCCTTGTGCAGAAAGCAACCCGCAGCTTTCCACCACCCGCCACACGTGCCACCTCCACCACACCAGAGATGGTACACATCAACACGGGCCATACCGGCCCTCTTGGCAACATCACCAACATCCTCCAACAGGGCCGTTTCCTGCCCAGCACACTCCACTTCGCAAACAACCCGGGCTTCTTTGCCCAAGCCGTACGCATCGCGCAACAACCGCAACACGACAACGCTGAACACGCCCGCATTCTCCACAACACTTGGAACCTCGCAAAGAACACACACTCAATCATTATCAACCTCCTTGCCTGGGGCCAAGGCACCAAATTCACTAGCGGCGGAGAGGAGCAAGCCATGAATCTCCTTCTCCAAAACCACGGCGCCGTTTGCCACGCCAAAGCCAGATGCTGGGTCATTCACCCTGACAACGCAATCGTCAAAGGCCTGGCGTGGTCGATCAGCTCCACCCCACCAGATACCTGATTCCCTGCCACTACAGCTTCCACCCTGATGGCCACGTTTCCAATTGTTTCACCCATCACCACATACCACTCGCCTGGCCAAAAAGAACCCGAGCGAGGTTTGACTTCCATGGGCAGCGCTTCGATCACTTGGACGCCATGTCTGTTTCACTTCATCGCAGGTTGTTTTTGATTTTGGATGTTTGAAATGCGACATGTCACACTGCTCGAGTTTCCTTTGATTATTCATGAGTTAACCTTCATGTGATCTCGACTTAACATGGATTCTGTGGCCTCCTGACCCCAACGGATTCTGATTCCTCATGCGTTTCAACTTGTGGTCCTCAAGGACCCTTTGAGGCCTCCATGAAGGCCCCAATTTTGCTGCGAAATTCATGTGCGCTGCGAAATTCATGCTCGATAATTCGCATTCGATAATTCACTTGCACGTCTCAGCCGTTCGTTCATGCTGCCTGGGCCGCCGCGCTGAACCTTCCGTGCTGCCGAGCTGCTGTCCACAAGCATTCATCCAAGCTTTCACACAGAATGAATCCTAGCCCAGATCACACTCAGCTGATTCACCGCACCACCATTGCTCTCACACAACTACACCGCCTTCTCCAACAGGCAACTGACATCCTGGCAAATCTACATAGCCTTTACCTGCTCCACACAGGACAGGTTGATGCTCATTTAAAACGCTCCTTTCCCCCTCTTCCGCCACCTCCTTCATTCACCATATACCAGTACCATCACCCACTTCTTCTTGCGACTCAGCGCCAATCGAGCCACTTCGTACAACACCACGCAAACCAACAGCATCTCTTGACTCCTCTTCCCCCACACCTCTCCCACAGCCACCACAACCCAAGAAGCGACGTGAACCAGCACCACCACTGAACCCCCAAGCTGATTGGGACGCTTGGGACGGTGAAGCAGATAGCCGTCTCGTTGAGCTGAAGTCAGACATCCGCCTCCGCCCCAACTGGAACTACGTTGCCCGACGGGTGGGCTTTTCCGTCGAACAGTGTAAAGCCCCGCTGGCAGGAACTTCAAGATTTGCAACGACTCCAAGACGCCTCCACACGGCCTCATTCTTCTCATCCACCCTCTCCAATCACATCACCAGTCATCTCCCCCACTCCTACATCACCTGCGCCACACCACCAGCAACTTCTCCTCCACCCACTCCGCCAGCACGAACACCGCCAACAACACCTCTCCAGCAGTTACACTCTGAAGCAGACTTCTCCGACTCTTCCTCTCCACCTCCTCCATTATCATCAGCAGCGGGGGACTACACAGCGGCTGCGCGGCGCGCCCAGAGTGAGGACAGTCATCCGGAACCTGCAGATGACCAATTTCTAGGCAGCTATTTTGTATGATTGTTCAGGTCTCACCCAGTCTCCCACGGCGCGCTGCCGGAAATGATTGCATGCTCAGCCCGTGAGTGCAGACAGCCAACCATTAACAGTCGCCAGTTTATCTCTTTTGCAACCCTTTGCAGTTTTGCGGATCGTGCTCCTTCTTGCACTTTGAAGATTTTTGCTCTACTCCTGAGTTTTTCAGCACTCTTCTGTACCCACATCGCAGCCATTTACTATTGAACTTGACTCGTGTGCACCCTCCGCTTTTCTCAGCCGCTTCATCATGGCTGCCGCACATCCAGACGATACCAGTGGCATGGAACCAATTCCTGGCATGAACACGAGCCATCAGCCCGACTCCACCCGCACACCACAGAGTACCGCTCCACGCAACTTTCACACTCAATCCACTCCGCCATTTCTTCCAGGCAGTGGCCCCATTCACCTCGCCCCTTTTCTTACACACCAGCCAGAACTCTTACTCCTTCACCGACTCTTTGACATCCTTTTCGTGCTGGTCACACACATCCTAGAGCATCCCATGGCTGATGGACCTATACCAGACCCCACCATGTTTGTGGACGACAATGCCTTTCGCCTCTTTCACCAATATCACAGCAGCGTCGTTGACCTGGGGCGAGCTACAATGCGCCTAATGCGAGCGCGCAGATTGCTCCAATTTCTACCAGGTCCCCCTGGTCTACCTGGCCAATACCGCTTGGATCCCACAGCGCACTTTCCGCCACACACCACTGATTTTCTCGCCACATCACCCACCGCTCCACCACGGTCACCTGCAAGCTTTCCACTCTCAACAATCACCACTACCCCCCGAGAACGCTCACGCTCACGGGATCGATCGACATCCTGATTACACAGCGGATCAGCCACCGCCCTTTGACATCAACAACTTATGTGATGAAGCTGATCCAACTTGTACCAGAATTACTGGTGGGCCTGAAGCACAGACTTCGTCTCACCTTTCTCACGTTTTTTGCAGCGCAGCCAAAAGAACTCGCACTACAATTTCTGCCTGCGTTTCCTCAGTCTTTTTCGTTGCATTGCCTGTTTCTCAGCAGCTTTTTCAGGGACCTTGCGCTACTAGCGCATTTGTGACCCCCTCCTGCTGCCATGACGGAACCATCATCCAGTTCACCACCGACTGCCATGGCACCAATGACACTGGAGCCTTCACCGTTTGCTTCCTCAGCAGACATACCGCCTGGCCCAGCCACTGGCTATTTTCTACCGGGGAATCCGCTCCCCTACCTAGCACCATCAGCTACCCATCAGCCAGAACTCTTGCTCCTCGCCTCCATGCTTGCCACCCTCAACACAATCGTCACTGACATCCAGCACCGCCCAGTGACCCCATCCCATATCCTTCTTCCTTCACCGACCAACAGGGTCTACAGGCTCTACCTACAACTTCGCAACACTCTCCGCCACTTGCGAATGACCTATGCCGGGGCATTCGCCTCCTACAGTTTCTACCTGGCTCACCAGGATCGCCAGGCCATTATCGAATGGACCCATCAGCTCGTTTCCCACCTTCCGCCACGAACAACTTCCTCTCCACACCACCTCTGCCGCCTTTGAGCAACCCCACACCTCCTTCTCCCCAACACGGCCTCATCGCCCACCTGATTCCTCGCGATCGTTCACGCTCACGTGACAGGCAATCGCCCAACAACACCAACTTCACCCCGCAACCCAAATCTTTACATCAGTCGCCGCCAGCCACTCTCAGACATCACACCATCACCCAACCACCGCAGTCAGCTCCACCAGTCTCTATGGACAGCAACAACGACTCCACCTCACGCTTCATCCTCTACACCTTCAGCACCCTGGACTATGACGCCGCAGCGAGACCCCGCCGGTCATTCCTATTAGCCCTCAGTCTCAACGCTTACTCAAGATAGTTGGTTTCCTGAAAAGTGTAACCTGTGCTGAATCGACTTCTCACCAAAGTCAGATTTTGATTACATTGTCAATCATACTCAATACCACTTGTGTCTTCATCAGTCTCATTTACCCGCAGCTGTTTTGTTTCGTCCGGTTGTCCTCGCCAACACGACTTTCAGCACTGCCCATGGATCTCGAATGACCAGACTGGGATCGCAGTCAATCCCTCATTGAAGAGGTCAAAACAGACCCATACACTGCGCCGTCTGTAAACCAAGAGGATATAAGCTCGAGGACGTCAAGCTTGAAGACGTCGAGCAAGAGGACGCCGCAGCCTCTACCGCTGTTGTCCTCGCCACACCGCCGGCATCCACCACCTCCGCACTGCCACCACCACCGAAGACACCACCTATTCTTCCTCCAGCCCATCGCAACCGCTCTGCCCGCACTACAGCCCTCACTCTGCAACAACCACGTTCGAACACTTATGAAGCAGACAGCAAACCACCTTTGCAGCGACCCCCTCCATCGCCCTCCTCTTCCACTAGCAGTGTAGACCCAGTCATTCTCACCACCAATGTCCCAATACTACAGAAATCACGTCCCGGGCAACCGCCCCATCGACTATCTCCACCATTTCATCCTCCATCCACCCCCATCGTTCCCCCACCTTCCCTTGCTCGTTCGCTCGTCCACTCTTCTTCCAGCAACCTCAGTTCCCCTCCACCTCCTACACACCGCCAAGCACAAGTCAAGATTCCCACACCACGCTGCCACGGCAAAATTATGCCGTTCAACTTTTCGGACCACATCCTCCACTACCTTGATTCGACCAACGCATCCTCCACTTTTGCATTTCGTTCTCCACCCTCTCACTCTCACCACACCCTCTCGCCCGCCAACTCCTCTCAGCCAGACACCTCAGCGCCACCATGTCCCGCGCCACCGCCAGCCTTTTCTCCTTGCGCCATTCCGCCACCACCACAACTGGCACCGCCAGCACTTTTTCCACCACTTCCTCCCATTCCAAACCTACATCTCACAGACCAGCAAGCTAACAACCTCACCGACGCCATTCTACGGATTGCCCGCAGTGCAGCTGCAGCAGCCGCTGCGAATATGACCACGCTGCTGCCAAAGACCACCACTCTCCTCGTTTCGCCAGATACTATCGCGGCTAGCTACCACAGATGGCAAAAAATGTTCTCACACGTTTTCCAGAGTACCGACTTTCTGTTCTTTTTCCAACGTGGTTTTTGATGGCAACCCTGACCGCTCACGTTCTTTCCTCCTCACTGTTTGACAGCGATTGCTCTCATGACACAACACATTCACCGCAGCCATTTTCAACGACTCGCAGCCCCTTCCTCCCACGTTCGATTCTCAGCGATGGCCTCTCAGCAGCCTCCTGAGGAGGGACACTTCCTTTTGGGCATCAGTTTTCACAGAAGAACCACCCAACGTCCTCTGCGGCGTCCTCACCGACCTCAATCTACACCGGTTCACTTTGCATCAACGCCTCACGACCAACGAAGTCCTCACCGAAACACCACTGCTCCATCAACCCTCTCAGCAAGCCCTACCACCAGCACTTCAAAGGCGCGCCCATCACTACAACACCAACCTCAACCTGGCCAACGTTCACCTTCGACGGGCCCTCGACGCCCTTGACTATTTGGGACGCCATCCGCCCAGCGTCTATCTCCGCAACCCAGACGCGGAAACTGACGACCATCCACCACCCGCCACCGCTGGCACCATTCCCAACCCCTAGTGGCTTGCAGCCTTGGGAACCTGTGCACCTTCCACCGACCGTTCGTCATTATCTCCCTACACTCCCCGCCCGGACTCTGGTCCTGCAACACAACTCCACACAGACCACACCTACACATTTCACCACCCACCGCGCCCAACAAACCGACATCATGATCGACCCTCCCACCTTTCATGAAGAGCAGCAGACCACACCACGCCCGGAAAACTGTCACACCTCCACTCAGACTGACAGTGTGATCACCCCTCCAACTTTTCATGAAGCCCAGCAGACCACCCGGCGGCCGGACAATTGCCACACTTACACGCAAACTGACATCCACGCCATTGCGCGCTACCCTTCCTTTGCAGCTCCAAAAGCCGCTTCACAAGCCACCGCCTCTCCACAGCCATCCACACCACCACAGTCCACCGCAGCACCACCCACCACTGCTTCCATTACCTCTGCGGCTAACAAACAGCCCAACCCAGACCAGTGGCAAAATGCCGAGTTGATCCCAACACCCACCGTGCACCCCCACCGTTCGCGTTCCAAAACACCCCCGCGCTCCACCACTCCGCAAAGGGCGCGTTTTACGCAAGGACAGCGCATCCCCTCACTGGTACCCTACGACACCTCCCCCAGTCCCCTCCCCCAGTCCAGGCCCCATACCCCTGCACGGCACCTCCAGCAACTTACAACCCTACCACTCACCCATGGCCCGCGCCTTATCAGCCACGGCAATCCCACCCACCACCGCTCTGCCAGCAGCCCATTTTCCGCGGCGATCCTACACAGCCACAACAGCCCTATCAAACACCGCCCATGGCGTCCTCTGAACCAGTCCGGATCCTCTACGACTCCGACGGCCGACCTCTGCCGCCGTCCCAGCAGCCCTATTTCCCTGAGGATGACCCCTGGAACAACTATAGAAACTGAGATGCGTGAGCCGGCCTCGTAGCCAACCTTCTGCAGCTGCTTCAACTTCATGGTCCACCTTTCATGTTTTCTCTTCGTTTCTCATTATATGTGTTTTCACCGTAACCGACTTGTTTGGTACACTATCAGTATGCCAAGCGTTCTGATGTCTCATGTGGCCTGTACTCACCGTTGATTACGGATCCAAATTCTGCTTTTCAAGCCACAGCTGGAAGCACTGTTTCGCCGAACGGCCCCGATATCTTTGAGCACCTGTGACAAGAGCTTTTCCATGTCCATATTACAGCCTTCACACCACAGCCTTCTTGCTCGAACTGTCCGCCCCCCATTCTTTCACTTTCAGCCCGATACTCCGAGAACATGGACGCGCAGTGACAACAATTTTACTGGCAACATTATCTTCTCCAGCAGCAACAGCAGCAACAGCAGCCCACAGCACAACCGAACCAAGCCACTCACCAATACACTCCCACGGGCACCCCTACACTCCATCGCCTACCAACTCACAACCGGCACACACTCCATCGCCTTCTACGAACCAGCCATTCCCACCACCTCCACCGCCACCACTTCCAACAGCAGCCCCTACTACTCCGACTGCCACCTCCTTCAAGCACACTCCCACTCATCAGGCTCCACCTGCGCCACCGTCCACCGTCCCCTTTCCCCAGCCACCACCACAGACTCTCACTGGGACTCTAATGCATTCAACTTCACCGCACCGTCCAGCCCACACAATGGTCACGCCGCGTCGGCGTCGCCGGACTTCCCACCTTCGATGTTTTTCCACGGCTCCTCGCATATCATGGTACGGCCGATTACACGGCCAGGACACTGAGCCACGGAAAGTATTGTGGCCTCATTCCGACACGCAGCATTGCTGAGTCTGTTTTCACAACCCACCTGTTACAAGAAATTCGGGACAAGCGCCTCGACCTGGATGCTATCGCGGAAGCCATCCACACCTCCCAAGGCACCGCAGTCCCCAACAAAACAACCCAAGCCCGCGCCTTTCACCAACAACTTCAAGCCCACGCTCCAGCAGCGGCCGAAGGTTCCGCCCTTCGCGCCCTGAAAGCCACGTCAGACGACCTGGCCCGAGCCCGCGAAAAGCTCCAAGCCCAGGGGCCCACGGCATCGAACTCACACCCCGAAAAGATGCCGGTCGTTCCTCCGCCCCCAGCGCAGACGTCCTCCAACCACCCCATCCGTCTTTAAAAGACGATTCTCCAGATTCATGGACGGCTCCAGCCATTCTGCAATGGATGCGCACTTTTGACCCCACGGTTCAAGAATCGGCCAAAGAAGCGCTCCGCATTCTCCAGACGAGCAAGGTCACCACTGACCAGCTAAAAGAAGCGGCTACTCGATACGGTTTGCCACTCAACCGTGTCAACAAGCTTACCATCAAGAGCTTGCAGCGCATTGTCAGTATAGGGGCAGCTGTCGCCTGCTGACTCTCTCTTTGCAGCCAACACCTGCCGCACAACACGCGCTTACAACAACTCTACCACTTACACCGAGCCCTTTCTACACTCATTCACCACAGCCAATACATCAAACGCGCAGAAGCCATTTTTGCTGTCGGCCTCATTCACATCACCCTCCTGTTTTGCTATCCGTCGTCTACCCAACGCTCCCAACAATGGCGACAGCGCCTGCGGCACCTCCAGGTGCTTCCTCACACTTACCACTGCCACAACTTTCTCTCCCCCAACTCAGTTTACATCAAACTCCACTTCAACACCATCACACCACAACGGTGCTACCATCAACATGGCCACTATTATGTGGGCTCCACCGCCATCGGCATACCACACCTCGAACACAACCGCCGTGCCAAGCTCAAGCAACTTCAAAACAACATCCCAGTCTCCGCTGAATTCTCCCTGCGCTACTGGCACTCCCACGGCAACGCGCACCACTTCACCCCTATTCAGCTCTCTTCCCACGACAACTACGACCAAGCGTGGATCAAAGAACACCATTTCATCTCCAACTGGATGCCACCTCTCAATTGGCCCTTCATTTCCCAACATCTCAAGCTCAAAGCTGAGGGTTGGCAATTCACCAAACACCGGGCGCATTTCTACTCCCGCTTGGCCACACACAAGAGGCTCTTTCACAAGCTTCGCAGACGACAGCAGACAATCAGAGAACCGTACCTTTTTACTTCCACCAAACACCATGCCCTCACTCTTCTCCGCAATCTCGAAGAGCCAGGTCGTACCCGAGCCCTGCACATTATCACCAAAGCACTTCACTACAGAAATCTGACACCTCCCAAGCCCAACATTCCCCTTACAGTACCATTCCTGGCTCACGACGACTTCACCAAGCACTGCCAGCAGTGGCTACAGACCACCGTCCAACAACACAAGCATTTAGCCATCCCACTCCACCTCCCCACACATCGTTTACGCGAAGCTGCCCACAAAACACTCCGAGCACAGCTTCACAACCACCGCACGTGGGAAGACACCTTGCACACTCCTCCAGATCCCAATGACCTCCCGTGTACTTGCTCTCATCTCCACACTCTACTTCTTGACCCAGCCACCGCCACCGCCAACGACCACTACATTCTCACCCTGGACCAACTGACATTACCACCACACCTCCGCATTTTCCTTGACGCCAACATGAACAGCACTTTCTACCCCCGCAAAGCCAGATACTTTCTCACTTTCCAAACAGCGTTCGCAAAATGGCTCCGGATACAAGGTCTCCCGACTTCGCTCAGTCAGCACTTGGAACCTTTCCTTCAGCATCAATGGCGACTTCACACTACACACCTCAAACAACATCCGCGTTTCACAGCCCGCCTCCTCCGCCAGCTTCAAGAATACCTAGGCGACAAAGTTGTGCTCCACCACGCGGACCACGAACTCCAACAACTCCGCATTTTCTGCCCACGCCACTACTTCACCGGAGCGCTCAACGCATGGCAAGCTCCGGAACTTTTTGAACCCCTTCCACATCTCCATTCGTCCAACATCCACGACCACCTTTCCGCCACCATCCCGGCCAACCTACGCTCCCGATAGAAATGGGGATTCAGGAAAGATTTCACAATCCCATACGGCATTGTCCACCTCAAAGAAAAGAAGCAGTGGCGGAAGGGACGTACCATCATCTCGTACTTCCACTCCCTCAGTGGCAACCTCTTACGCACCACCAGCCGAGCACTCGACGTCATTTTGCAACACCTTTTCCCACAACATCCGGGCCAACTGTCCATCCCACAACTATGGCGCCACTTCCATTGCTATCTTACACACACACACACACCGGCAGACATTCCACTACACGCGACCAATGATGACCTTGTTGGCTTCTTCAACTCAGTACCCCAACATGACAGTTGACACCAAAGCCACTGGCAACCCCTTCCATCACTCCCACGTCGGCAGACACCACCCAAAACATCCTACGCAACGCACCCTCCACACCTCCGACATCACAACCATTGTCGCTTTTGCGCTCAACACCTGCATTTTCCGGGCATGCAATAACACCTACAAACAAATCCGAGGGGCTGGGATTGGCTCCCAACTCTCTCCTGCCCTCTGCAACGTCGCCATCACCCTCATTGAACACTCTTGGCACCAACTCCACGACAACCTTCTCCAGCATACTGCCCTCCACTTCACATACTACAGGTACGTCGACAACCGCTTCATCGTGCGCAACGAACACTTCCTCTCCCACCCAGCCATCCAGAAATCCAGACCCTCATCCACCGCAACTTTTTCGGTGATCCAGTCGAACTGGAAACAGTGGACGACTTTCACCTCCTGCGCTTCAACATTGACCTCCCACAACGAACCATCACCTACATCCAACCCACACAGCCCTGGAAAATCAGGGACCACACCAGCGCCAGTAGCCAGCGCTTGGCTCTTTCTGGCTTAGCTTCCAGACTACATGCAATTTATACATACACCTTTCCACCACACACCGCAGCGGCAGCGGCTGAAGAGCTTATCCGGCTGTACGCCCACAAAGGGCATGATCCAACAGCACGCCGGCGTTTTTTGAGAAAAAAGAGCACGGTGCCACCGTCTCATGCACTTGCGCCGACTTCGGCTTCCTGTGTGTGTCAACCCCTGTTCCAAAGGGTACCGTGTACCTTGATGTTTCCATCGCGCAAGCAGGGGGATGGAGAGGACATGTGAGGCTCCATCCTCCAACGAAGCTCCTCACATGATCCTAGGATATCGGCAAGGACGCTTGCCGACGTACCTGCTGACGAAACTTTTGCACAAGCTGTGACTCCACTGTTCTCGGTTTGATTCATGGTTCTTTCTCACGATACCTCCCCCAAAACCCTTTCCTCTGCGCTGAGTTCACCGCGGCCGAGTGCATTAAACTTTGTTCAACAATACAATTGCGCCGACTTTTTCACCATGCGTTTCCATCACCTTCCTTCTCACCGTGGGAATTGAGTTAACAGCAAACCAATGTCAGAGTGTGTGTACCCCTTGGACTCACAGGGATCCTTTTGGCTCGTTCTTCAGCAGGGGGCATGCGGCTATCATGTTTTTTCTGACTTCTCGTTCTTCAGCAGGGGGCATGCGGCTATCACGCAAACGCATGCCAACGAAGCTATGCGTGATAGTGGAAGCCAGGTCTGATCAACCTGGTGTACCTGCTTTGTTTGAACTGTTGCTCACGCTGTGACTCTCATCTTCCTTAAAGGGCTAGTGCGCTCTGCAGAGACGAGCGATCGCTGTCACCTCGACCTGTTCGTCGCTTCGCTACATCATGGATTTGGACCGCGTGGCCTTTTTAACCAAAGGTGTTCAGGCCCCTTTGCATGACTTCTCAGGAATATGGGCACTGGCGTGTGGCACGCATTTCTATTTATAAGTGTGTCTCTCCTTGGTGATTGCCCAGGGTGACCCCGAGGAGTGGCCTCTGTGGACCCATTGAACGGGGGTTTGTCGTTGTTTCCCTTGCTTTGGAAATGCACGTGCCCAGAGCGGGCGGAGCAGGCTTAAGCCAAAGCCATTTGCCAAGACCTGCTGAACTATTGAATTCCAAGATGGCTCCATGCCGAAACGTGACCGCAGCGGTCCAAGCTGGCTTAACGCCACAAGGTGGCCAGAGCGACCAAAGCTTTCTTTTGAGGTTCATTGGAACCTGTCGTAACCTTTAGGTGCACACACAGCATGTACATTTTAAACAAGGCAGGTCTTCCTAGGTCGTTGTAATGAGGTCTGGCTTCATGGGTTCCCGGCCCCTCCATTGGTTTCCTTCTTCATCCTTTCCCCGTACCTGCTCGAGTGCTAATGCTCATTTCCTTTTGGTCCCTGATTGTAATTAAGCAATGTGTCCAGCCTTTGCAGCGGCTCTTCATCGGCAGATGTGCGTCTTGAGTCTTGAGTTTCGATTTGGCACTTTACGGCTTCTTGGAGATTTTCAAGGAGGTTTTCATAGAGGTCTCATGGTCAGAACGCTTTACATACCTTACTACCTTACTCCTGGCTTCTTAGGCTTTCGTACCTAGGTGGGCGTGTGGCATGTGGCTTTCAGTGCGCATTTCCCGAATGTGTGCGTGCGCGAAAGCCTGCAAGATCAATGCCATAGTTTTTGTATGTTTTTTGGTGAGACCAGTCAGACCAGCGATGTGATTCTGAGACATACCGCAGGTGTTCTGAGACACACACACCACATGATTATTGATATTATTGATTGCTGAATCTTCAGTCGCCGCAACAACTTTGCAGGCCAAAAAGCAGGGCACCTCAGGGTGAAGATAGTGGGTGGTTGCTGTAGTTTGTGAAGATTTTAGGCATAACTCGGCAGGTCACATGTATATAAGTTTTTTGCAACAACACCAGAATCTGAACTTCCAACGTCTCTTTGCAAGCCTTCCAGATTTCGCGCAAATATTTGGAATTCCTGTCTCAAACAACAATGCCACGTTCAAAAAGGATTAGTGAGGCCACAAACTATGCGCAGGTGACCTGAGTGTGTTGCATCGCGCTTAATTCTGCAGGCCATGCAAGCTGTCACCCACTCCAGCCGAGGCCAGGAAGCTTGCGCAGCCGTACTCGATCCTCTTTGATGTGAGGCTCACGACACCTCCATGTTCGGGAGTCTATCATTGAAAGCTGATGTGCCAAGTTCCCGGGAACCCTTTCGGTAATCTTTCTAGGATGATATTCTAGTCTGCTATTTAGTTCGCACTAATGCGGTTCGACACAGGTTTGATTCTCGTGAAAAAAATTGCTATCAGGAACCAGCTTCGTACAGCCAAAGACGTTTTCGAACGCTGGAGCAAGATCAGTTCTAGCAAAAACTTGGTTTTGACGTAGCAGAGGCCAGAGGTGCCCACCACAGCGCTTTGGGAACGTGCGGTGCTCACTGATTGGCCAAAGCGAGCCACAAGAGCTGACGATGGACTGAATGCCAAAACATGTCTGGCCATTCGTGTTTACCAACAAAGTGACTGCCACTCCACAGAGGCCAGAATGATATACAACAAGAAGCGACGCTTTGGAAGCGTTTTGATTGTTGATCACCCTTGTAGAGGGGCAAGTACATGTCGGGGCCCGATTCGGGTTTCTTAAGACACCTTCCAGAAAACCAAGCATTTGCTTGGGACCCTGATGCGTCGATGCAAGCAAGTGCGGAGGAAAGAACGAACAGGGCTGCTGCAGACTTTTCCACAAGACACTGCGCACACACGATACTATATACTATACACTGGGTTGACAGCGGTTGGATGTCGGGTACAATTCTATCAGACACTTTCACAGCACTGCCAAGTTCAGCTGGAGCTTGCATGCTGTAAAGATGATCAACCAGAGAGTTGCGGGCAAGCCCAACGCGGCATGACAGATGGATCAGATGGAAACGGGTTTATGCAACGCAGGGAAGATTGAAGAAGTAGTGTGCAGCCAAGCTCCTGAGGGAACCAGTAGACACGTATTCTGAAGAGAAGGATCTAAAAGCAGCTGTTTTCGGAGGTCTTTGTTCTGTTTGCCAACGCGCGAAAGCACCTTTCCTTTTTGCGATAACATAAGTTCCATATATTCCCCAGATAGCGAAGCTATGGGGTTCTTATTTCAAATAACAATGAGTTGCCCGTGCGCGCTTTCGAGACAGGTTGCTGGTGCTGGGTGCCGGTGCTGATGCTGGTGCTGTGAGCTGGCTGTGCACGTGGTGGAGACAGGTTGCTGGTGCCGTGCTGGGTGCCGGGTGCCCGCGCTGGTGCTGGTGCTGTGAGCTGGCTGTGCACGTGCTGGAGACAGGTTGCTGGTGCCGGTGCTGGGCGCCGGGCGCCGGTGCTGCTGGTGTGCCGGGCGCCGGTGCTGGTGCTGGGTGCGGGTGCCGGTGCAATTGACAATTGACAAGGAGCTGGCTGTGCGCGCGAGACAGGGTGCCGGTGCTGGGTGCCGGTGCCGGGCGCTGGTGCTGTGAGCTGGCTGTGCGCCTGGTGGAGACACGGTGCCGGCGCTGGCAGTGCGCGTGGTAGAGACAGCGGGCGCCGGCGCCGGTGCTGTGAGCTGGCTGTGTGCGTGGTGGAGACAGGGTGCCGGGTGCTGGGTGCCGGGCGCCGGTATACCGGTCTGGGTGCTGGCGCTGGGCGCCGTGAGCTGGCGGGCCGGTGCTTGGTGCTGGTGCCCGCTTCTGACAGTGAAGTGATAACAACAGCCGCGTAACAAACCGCCGCTTGCAGCAGTGAAGGGCGACCAAGCGCCGCTTCTGACAATGAAGTGCCAGCAGTCATGCGCCGTGTGAACTTATGCACGCAACATCATACGGTGTTGTCGCTTGAGCGTTCTTTGTCTATTAGCGCTGTGGGGTATTTACACTCTTCAGGTTCTGTTTTGGCCGACAGCTGTGTGTCAAGGGCTGTACTGTTTGCGCGCGTACTTTTGTACGTATAATGTTCTATGTGCAACGTCAGGCTCTCAACCGGCCATTGTTTCAGCATGTTTCAGCGTGCTACACACACAATAGTCGTGCTGGATACTGCTTGGCATTGGGCGAGTGAAGCCTACGGGCTTTGCCGTTTGTGCGCATACTTTTGCGCGCATAAACGCGCAAGCAAGATCATACGGCCTTATCGTGCTGCAGCTCGTTGCTTCAAGCATGCTACTATGTCAATAGCGGCGCTGGATACTGCTTGGCCTTGGGCCAATGACACTTACGGGCTTTGCTGTTTGCGCGCATACTTTTGTGCGCATAAACTGATACGCGCAAGATCATACGTTGTTATTCCCCAATTAGGGATAGCTATGGGGTTCTTGCTGCCAATAAGAATGAGCTGGCCGCGCCCGCTTTCGAAAGGGTGTCGGTGCTGGTGTTGTGGTCCTGGGTGCTGGTGCTGTGAGCTGGCTGAGCGCGTTTAAGACGGGCGGCGGCGCTGCACTGGCGCCGCTGCCGGTGTTGTCAGCTGGCAAAGCGCACCGGTGCTGGTGTCAGCTGATTGCGCGCGCTGTGGAGGTTCCGTAAGCTGGGTGTGCAGGCTGCGTACGTACATTCTTGTTCCAGATTCTGCCTAGCTATCTGGGTCTATGCTGGTGTAATTTGTAAGGAGTTTAGACCAACCCCCAAGGGTAGAAACTTTGCCAGAAGAAAACATGTTTGATTGGGTTGCTTCAAGCAGAAGGAGTCAGCACTTTCATATTATTGTATGCGTGCATCATTTGCGCCGCCCTGGGTTTCTTCTAGGTCGAGGCTGTTTTAGAAGCGCAGGGCCAAGGCCCTAAGGCTCGGGATGCTCCGAGTCCGACTGGGTGGGGCAGCCTACGGAGCTTCCTGCGGAGCTTACAGCTGCCTGATTCGGCATGGGGCAAAGCCGTTGCGCCACGCCCGCGCAGCCCGCCTTGCGGCCCGCCTCGTGGCCCCGACGCATCGCCTCGATGTGAGCGTTCAGTCTGAGGTAGGCTTAACTGGCTTAATTCAGTTCCGGAACAGTTCATCCAGCTCATCACCTATGCCTGGCGGCTGCTTAGAAACATATCTTCAAATGAAAGCCAAAGGAGAGATTCAGGAGGATCCACGGCAGGAAGTCTGCATGAAGATGTTGGATGATCTCGCCAAACAGATCGAAAACTACTCACCTAAGATGACGAGAGCTCCCAAAGCTGCAGCCCCAAGCTCTCCACCCTCTGGAGGCGGAGGTGGCTTCTTTGGAGGGCTCTTTGGAGGGACAAAAGCTCCATCAGCTCCCAGCAAGACGCCAGATGCAGCTCAAAGCTCTTTGAAACCAGTAGCAGGGCAGATTGGGCTCTATTTGTGGGGTGGCACTGGTACTGGAAAAACCTTTATGATGAACATGCTGCTTGCCCATTCAAGTAGCATTTCAATCTTTGTTGCCGCGTGTTTGTGATACTTTGTCCACTCCTGTGGATCAGATGCAAACATACTTATTGCTGATTATTCCAGCTTTGGACAGGTTCTACGACAAGATCAAGGTGCAGAACAAGAAGCTTGCTCCAGATTCAGATACTATGAAACCGTGTTCACCAAAACCTTTGTTTGTTTTTTGTTTGTCTGCTTTGATACTTTGCTATGGCCAAGGAAACGCATCCACTTTCACGAATGGATGATCGATGTTCACTCTCGCACCTCCGTTCTTGAGGGGTGGGGAAGGGATGTGATGCTAAAGGAGTACAACCAGAATATCGTCAGGACATTTTGGAGGATTTTGGTGTAGAGGCAGCACTGAGCACTGGTGCCGCTCACCACAAACATTTTGTAAAGCTCAGATGTGGCCAATTGAGGGAAAAACTTCCTTTGCAAGGCTTACACCAGAAGCAGAAGGGCAGCAGTGCCAAAACTGATAGCACAGCTGATGACCTGGTGGAGCAAGTCGCTGCAGACACCTGGCCAAGAGGAACAGAAGCCCCTTCGAGTTGTGTGGCGTAGATGAGTGTCGGGCAACAAGGATTCACAAGGAACTCTGAAAGTTTTTTCGACCATTTTACTTTTAGTGAGTGCGGCTACCGGCGGAGTTTACTGTTTTCATTCTGCTTTTGCATGCCATGGCCAAGCCACAGACTGAAGATACTGGACCATACGATCTATCCCTGCCAGACACATCCTTTTCTCCCACCGGGTATTGAGTCAAAATTCTAATGCAGACAGATTTGGTGATGTGTTTTTTTGACAAAGTTGAAAGGTTTACAAAAGAAGCTGATGGAAGCGTGGCGTAACATCGGCCGGGTTTCTACCATGTTCTGGCTGCAAATAACCGACCTGTTCGACCGAAATTAGGACATGATGAGAGAAGCGTGGCTCTTATGCTTTGATGAGTTCCAAGTGACCCATATCAGCTTCTGGGCAGAAACCTAGGGCCTATGGGTGCCAAACTTTGCTCGCAGAAGGGGTAGCGGCGCGTAGCGGTGTAGCTACTGCTTGGCTCTGTTCTGCTAGCCAAGCGATTGCCAAAGTGTGACAGCAGAACTAGAGAAAGGAGCGTCCTACATAATTACACTGATTCTGTATCCCTTGTGAGACCTTGTGAGTCCAATGTTGTGAACAGTTTGCTGGCCACAAGAACGGCGGCCCTAACAATCCATAAAGACATCAAGAGATATCATGTTTCGATTGCTTCGCAGCTGCAAGCCCAAACTTCTTCTTGAGGTGACGCCATTATCATGAAACGGATCTTCTCCGTGCTTTTTGAGCTTGGGGCCGTGGTCGTGGCCACCTCAAATCGTCCGCCCAAGGACTTGCCACTTGACAAAGGGGCTTCAAGTCACTGGATGCAACTGCCCGGTTGACTTGTTATCCCTCTTCCTTTCTCTCCACTGTCCCTGCATACTGGATTGACAGGAGCTGTTCCTTCTTCCTTACACGATGCTTTGCTTTCCGAGTCGGAGGTTCTCAACATACGTACTTACCGCCAAGGTACTTGAATGGATTGAACCGGCCGCTCTTTTTGCCATTCATTCCAATGCTTGAAGCCTTCTGCAAAGTGCCCTGCACAGGCATTTTGTTGTTTACATTTCTCCAACCATGGCATCCATGGCCTATTCAAGAAGCTAGCAGCTATCTTGACTCCACTATGATTTTGTCTCAGCTCAAGAGGTTTGACAAATCTGCAGAAGAGCCTCAAGGGCCTCAAGTTGGGACTGCATGTTGCACTGGGGAGGTACATGATATTGGTGCCGAAGTGGACTATCGCATCTTTGATGCACATGTTCGCAGTGTTCGCATCCCTTGCCTTCGTGGCAATGATTAGGGGAAATCTATATGCGCAAAAGTCAGTTTCTTACTTGCTTCTGGTGCATGAGCAATGCTTTCTCACACTTGCAAGCTTGGTCTTTGGGATTCAACCTTGTCACCGGCAGATGGGCAGCAACATAGCCTTGGGCATCTTGAGGTTCACAGCTCATGACAGATTGCATGACTCTAAAGCTAAAGATTCTAAGGAATGAGCTCTTCCAGGGATGACGATGACGATCGGGTTTACCTGACTCCAAATGGACCGGATGAAAAGAGGTCTTTGGAGGCAAAATTTGCGAAGATCTGCAACGGCTACGAGCGTTCAAATGTGCAGGTGCGCTGCAACAGCTCGAGCCCGCATCGGTCGTTGGGTATATTGGTTTTCTTCTATGTTCTTTCCTAATAGCAATGGCCTCCAACCTAAGAGCGATGGCCTCCCACCTACCAGCCATGGCTCAAGACATCAGAGCTTTGGTTAAAATGTTGGTCACTGACGGCTTGGGATATCACCACTGGCTTCCCTTCGAGACTTACGGTTAGGGTCTTTGGTTATCATTTTGTTGCGACTCTAAATTTGGACGCCCTTCTGTTACTGCCGTCTAAGAGTCTCAAATTCCCACCAACATTCGATTTGTTCAAGTTTCTTCGTGGCGACAATCACCTGTGCCCGAGGGGTGTGGAAGATGGAAGTGACAAATACATCATCTGGCGGAGCTCAAAAGTCTCTATCCAACACGCCTATAGACTTGTGGCCAATTGCAACCATCATGGCATCTAAACATCCACATAAAATTTGTCTCCGTTGAAATGCGGAGTGAAGTCCCCAGCGCGCCAAGCAGGCTTAAGCAGTCTTTTGTCTCTTGCCCACTGCGATAACCATGTTGGTAGCCCTCGGACCCTCGCACTGCACGGACTTTTCTCTTGGGCATGTTAGTCCCTGCGCACGTGTATGTAGTGTAACGTGCAATGCGATGCATGCGTGTGGAATGTAATGTAATGTATATAATCTAATCTCTGATGTAATGTTATGCAATGCAATGCAATGCAATGCAATGTGATGCATGCGTGTGTGATGTAATGTAATGTAAATGTAAATTGTAAATGTAGATGTAAATGTAAACGGTAATGTAATGTAATGTATGGTATGTAATGCTATTATTTATGTGGGGTATGTATGGTATGTAAGGTATGTAAGTTATGTAATATGTTATGTAATGCATGCAATGTAATGCAATGTAATGTAATGGCTGGCAACAAAGCGCATGTATGCATGCATGCATGTATGCATGCATGTATGTATGTAATGTAACATTGCAGCCGCCCTGGCGGGGGCACTTTTTCACCCGCAGACGCATCCGCCTAACGAAGACGGATTCGCCGCAGCTGTGTATGTTTGATGAACCCCGAAGACACCTAGCGAAGACGGATTCCCCGAAGACGCCCCCAACTCCGAAGACGG
>CAXAMN010015980.1:110301-133474 GCA_963970005.1 Durusdinium trenchii | reverse complement strand
CACAGACCTTAAACCATCATCCCAAGTTTATTGAACAAAGCTTTTGACCCCGTCTTCATCCTGAAAACTGTGAACCCTTCATGACGAAGACTTGAAGCCATCACCCCAAGTCCTGGACAGTCTGAAAAACGCTGTTGTCACGAGCCCCTTTTGACCCTCAGCTCTTCTTTGCCGGAAACTCCTTAGGCCCACAGCCATGCCTCTATTTAGGTAGTACTGTAGGTATTTGTAGGTAATAACCCGCTGCCCTTTAACGATGTGAGTGTTACTTGTATGTATGGTTCTTGGCGATGCCGGGGGACGCAAGGAATCCGGCAAGTCTATCGCCATTGACAACTTCAGCAAATGGCAGGCACGCTTGTTGTGCACGACCGTGGACCGCTCCAGTAGAACCCCTTAAGGCGCTGCCCATACAGCCAACAACCGGACCCAGCCTCCGCGGTCGCTTGTACGCCACGAGTGTGTTTGTGGTGTGCACGGTGTGGTGTGTGTGGTCTGAAAGTTACGCTTTGTAAACCCACTTCTCTTCGATCTTAAGATTAAACACCCCATTTCAACTTAAAGCATGGCTGAGTGCCCTTCGATCTTTAACACTTCAATTTCCAATTCAATTGCCAAAACGATTCAAATCCTCTCGATGCAACAGCCTCCTTAAGCTAAAGTCTCCTCATGCTATACCTCTTCAAACTCTTCTGCATTCCAAAATCCTTCGAGCTGTAAACATTCGAAGCTTCTCAATCCACATTCGTTGAAGCTTTATGAAGCTTTCTCCATGGCAAAATCCTTTAAGCACACTTAGTTTAATCCTAGCATCGGCTTTGGGTTGGTAATTCAACGAACCCCCAAAACAGTCAAGTCGAAACCAAGCAAGGCAATTCTGGCAATGAGAACTGAGAACTGATTCAGAAAGGATGCAAAGCTGTGCGACGGGCAAAAATGACTTCGATGGCAGTCACACAAACGCACACACGCACACACACTCTCTCTCTCTATCTCTCTATCTATCTATCTACTGTATCTATCTACGTATCTATTTATCTATCTATCTATCTAATTCTATCTATCTCTCTCTCTCTCTCCATCGTCATCTTAGGTGAGACTGCCAGAAGGCAAGGGTGAGTCGCTACCAGCCATTGCCCCATATTTCTTTAAACTGTCTGCATCCAAAAAACGGTTAAACAAATACGACCTCTTCATCCCCAAAAAGCCTTTTGAACACCTCTTTATCGTAAAAATATTTCAATCCTCCTTCATCTGAGGTTCCCTTTTCACTTCTAAGTCAAGTCTTTTTGTTGCATGTTGCAATTCTCTTTAAACATCTCTTCATCCCAGTCCTCTTTCATCCCAAACTCTATTAAACCTATCTTCACACCGACCTAACTGAAGTTTATTTCCATGGAGTTCTGGTGCTTCCAATTCACTCGCAACTCATGTTGAACCTGTCACGCCAAAGCCCAAGGAACCTTCAAGTCCATGTCGTCCCCAATTTGACTAAAACATGATTGCATCCCTAAAACCGTTGAAGTAACGAGCTCTCTTCAAACTCTCTTCACCCCACAGTTCTTGGAACCCCTCTTCATCAAACGTCATAATTTCATGATTCAAGACTTGGACATGCCAAGATATTGATCTGGTAGATTTTGGCCATGCCAGATTCTACATGTAGGCTTGATGTAAGCTTCGCACACAAACAAATCTGCCCGGCCCATACCACTCGGCTTGGAGTTTCAGGTCACAATTGGTTTGGCAATGCCAAAGTCTTGTTGTGGGAAACACATCATCATGTATGTCAATACGTCGCATCAACATGGCTTCTCTATGTCCTTGCTGCGCTGCAACTGCAAGAGACGCCATGCAATGTGAAACTCACCTGTGGCATTGCTATTTAGAGGCGTGCGTGGATCTCATGGCGATGTAAGATCTTAAAAAGAAATTGATAAATATTTGTGTCAATATCTATGGGTAATTATAAATAGGTATGCTTCAATCTTGCATTTGGTAGTTTGTTTAGTGTGTGCGCTGTTCTAGGGCGCTAATCCACATTGCAGTGTCCGGAGTTTTCCACTTCCTCTCTTGGTCTCATTTCATCAGTCTGTTTCGTGGCTCTTCAATGTTGCCTGTGTGCCGTTCAGTTCGCATGCTGTGTCTGCTTTGTGATATTCCGGAGGTGTGCCATGCTGCACTGCTTGATTGTCATTTTTGCGGCTGTGCTCTTTGGTCTCCTGGCAGTCTAAACCATCCTAAACCCAACACATTACACCAGCAGGAGAAAAGACACCTGCGCAACACGTGAGTCAGGCCAGGTCACTAAACCCTAAACTAAGTGCGTGCCTGCAAATCACACTTTGACAAACGCTTGCTGAAAGGCTGAAAGGCAGTTCAAAAAAGCGAAACCATTTGTTAAAAAAGCAACCTTGACAAACGCTTGATGAACAGGAACTCAAAATGTCGTGACACCCACCATTTAAACACATGCTTTGAGGAAATACTTAAATATCGAGCCGCTCCTAATACCGATTGCCCAGTCAGATTGCTGCTACTTGGCTCCATGAGCCGCCTGCTGTCCAAGGTATTCTTGCGGTGCCAGTTCTTCCAGGACATTCAGCAAACGGTTGTTGGAAAACCTAAGCCCTAACCTCATTGAACATCCAAATACTCAAGCTTCTTCGGGGCTCAATGAATTGAAGGGGTTACGGGTTACGGGATTTCATTCGTACCAAGTGGCCTGAAATTGTGGAAAGCTTGTTTTTGCAAGAACACTCTGACAACTTCTCAGGTAAAGAGTTTGCAGAGATTCATGGTAACTTACAACCGTGGCTTCTGCTCTAACGTGGCATGGCTCAGCTTTTCCTCATTCCAGCAAATCCAGCGGCTTTGTGGCCAAGCCTGGCAACAGCATCTTGAAGGGGGACCGATATGGCTAATATAATGCAAATTGGCTGATATTCTTTTGGATACAGTGGTGGGAGGCAGTACGCAACACAAGCCAGGAAACACCCCACAATGCCTTTCGCAGCGCCTGCAGCAAGCATTAACCAAAATTCCAAGCTGAATCGAGATAATTACGATATAATTCACTCATTCACTACGTTCAGCTTTTGAACTTGGCCATGTTGACTGCAGATTCTGCGCGTTATGTGGCCAATGCTTCCCTTGCTTGTCTTGGCTTGGTGAAATGCGCGCTCAAGTGGCTGCACGACAATTCTGATTGCCACAGCTATTGAACATTGGCCAAAGTGTTGAACAAGTGAAGGCTGAAAACTCTGTTGAACAAGCGATTGCTGGCACTTTCATGTGAACCGGGCCCCAAACTCGGCTGAAGGCGTTGGCATCCACGTCTTCTCGAAGGCCCATCCACAAGGTCCAAGAGTGTAAAGTTTCCTGCAAAACAGTTCATGAAACAATACTTGACAGTTTTCATGATGTTTAATGCAACACCAATTTAACTTCAACCCCGCAGTGAATGGCACTCCAGTCTTACTTACATGTCTGTGACCGTGAGTGGCGCTTCCTGGTCCGCAAACATCTCCACAATGTTCCTGGAACAAACTGGAATGACTCGAATTCCGGCTCCACAAACGTGACAAAAC
Organism: Durusdinium trenchii; assembly: GCA_963970005.1. Taxonomy (NCBI): domain Eukaryota; class Dinophyceae; order Suessiales; family Symbiodiniaceae; genus Durusdinium; species Durusdinium trenchii. The sequence goes on along the minus strand of CAXAMN010015980.1, from coordinate 129,884 downwards.
ACACCATCTTGAAATGCCTGACAAATCTAGTCGGTCTCCGGGTGGTGTCTTGAGGCTCTATCACCTGAAAAGCGAGCGCTCCTTTTAAACCAAGAGTCTCAGCTTGTTTTGGCAACCAATCTGATCAAATTGGAGGACTTTCCAAGTCGGTGACTGGTGTGGCCCCGTCAAAGGCTGGGATGCCTCGAAGGTTGATGAAAAGCCTGCAAGATGTGGCAACATTCAATGGAAGTAGTTCTCCAAATAGCTCTCCTGTCACCATCATCATCAAGTAAATGGCACATATGCCAATCTCGGCGTCCTTGGAACCCCAAAACCATCACATGTAGAATTTTTGAGCACACAAATCATTATGGACCCCCTGCAGAAATGATTTGATGTAGTCAGGAAATGATTAAGCTCACAACGGAAACGAGAGGAGAGCTCTAACGCAATATCGAAGAGAGACCTCATTGCTATTGCAGGCCCTCACATTAAGCTTCTGACATAAACACACGTTTGAGTGCTGATCTATGTGCATCTTCACCTTTATATATTGATTCCAAAAACCGTCCAATCGCTGCCAACTCTCCCTTTTCTAGCAAAACACCAACGCGATCAGTTGGCACCTGCTTCGAATCCAAACGGAGAGGTGCCGGGTTGAAGCAAGGTTTGCCACTGCCTACATGCTGCTGAAAACCAACCTCCACAATGGTAGTCAAATTGCCTAAGCCACCCGACTTGTCCAACTTTTTCGGTTTGTCAATATAGTTGTCAATAAAGACAACAGTTTCACCATATATATATATACTATAATAGTATATGCTCTCAAAGATGTAGACTGCTGTCCTGGCCATGACCAGGCCCATCTCTCATTGGCACAATCAGTGTGAGCTTCACCTCGGCTCAAACAGCACCGTATTGGAACAACAGGGCAGGGCCTTGGCCTCCCGGGTTTTGAAACAGCTGCAACATGTTCGCACGATCTCTGCGTAAGAAAGAAGAAACAGTGACACCAACTGTTCATGCATTCTGCTGTTGCCTCGCCAATACAGGATACAAATGCACAAACAGCAGGAACTCTAAATGTATCTCAACATAATACCAGATGAAACAAAAACTGCAAATCGCTTGATTGGAAGACACACAGTAATTGATCGCCATAAGTCTCCAAGTTTTGCATGCAAACAATATTTAATACGAATGATATATAATACATTACTCACACCTGAGAGGGGAGGGGACGAAAGCCAGCCTCCGTAAAAAGAAATTAATGTGGTTATGGGGTGAAGTCGGCAGCCAAACACTCCCCACTGCGTTAGGGGTGCCCTTTTTCAGCTTGAGCACGACCCCGAAGTGCAGGAACGATCTCACAGGGAGTTGACCAGGCTAATTGGGTATGTCCATGGGTCCATTGAGTTACATTCTGTGCTGGCTAGAACCTCTTTCTCCTAGAGAAAGCGTTCAAACAACTCAGGAGAACATTTGTTGGCTAATCATTACCACTCTTGAAATGGGATCTTCCCGGAAAGACATAGAATGCAGTCAGGAACCTTTAAGTTGCTTGAGGGGTGCCCTTTTTGCTTGTGAAAGAGTTCGTTACCCGGATGAAAAGGGCACCCCTCTCAGCTATACATGTCCAAGACTTCCTGGTCCTGGTGAGCTCCCGACATCTTTTCCTGTCACGTTGTCTCCCCTATTTCCTGTCCCCTTGTCGAAAGACTGCATCTTGAGCCCCTCATGATGCTAATGATGCACTATTCGGCGCCAATCACACCACTTGCATCAGTGAATTGCTGGCTAAAAAGCTGGGCTCAACCGCGTGGCTAAACAAAACTGACTACCTTTTCGTCACACATGAGGGCCGCTAGCTTGATTGGTAAAATGACGCGAAAAGATTGACTCACCTGACAAGTCAACACGTGTTCCAGGTAAAATCGGCTGAACGTTAACATTGGTATCACTCCTCTCTGGAACCGTTGACTTGACTGCTCTTGCAGACTTTCCATGAAACGTAGCCTTTCCACCATTGATGACTTGTTGCAGGCCTGCTTTAGTTAGCCCGTCTGCTAACTGATGCCGAGTTGGCACCCGCAGCAGCTGTGCTCGACCATGCGACGGATTGCTCTCAGCTGAACACATTTGCCGAAAGATGGCGATGTTCAAAGCATCAGACTTATCCGACACACTCTGACGATCACACTTAACGCAGTCAAACACAGACTTACAATCCGTGGACAGAACTAGTGGCACCACCGTGTTCCAATTAGCGGAATCATCCTTGATCGCCCATTCGCCGAGCTTGATCTCCAAGATGAGCGACCGAAGAAAACTGGCGCGTCCATAGCCCATCATTGCTGCATGAGTTTCCGCTGCGAACGTGCTCTCCACGATGCGGCGATTGGTCTTCGACTTCCAACCCATGATGTTCACAGGCACTTCGTGAGTCCTCTCCAAGTCACACTCTCGAGCGATCCCCACCATGCACCCTTTCTGAGAATACAACATCTTTTTACTACCTAAAGACAACACAAGATCATACTTAGCCTCGTCTAATTCAACACCAACACTATCAAATAAACCAGCGTCACTCCAACCAACGACAGCGATGTCATCACCCAAATAACGAAAGGTTAAGGAAACCTCTTGAGACCTCGCGATCCGAACCGCTTTGTTAGCCTCCATCAAATCTCTCACCTGCAGCCTATCGACTCTCCTGCAGTTGATTAACTACAAATGACAGATCGGGTCTAGTCTGAGTTGACAGCCCTTGCAATGAACCCATCACCGATCTAAAATCGGACACTTCAGCAGGTGTTGCCTCAGCGTCCAAATCTTTCTTTCTTTGAGAATCAATAGGAACAAGTTCCAATCGACCATCCACAAAACCCCTTTGTCTCACTTTGATCACCTTCTCTCCAGCTTCTTCTTCGACCACAATTTCTTTGCCACAGTATGTGACTCAAACAAAAGGAAAACGCTCAAACAACTTTTGAACAAGACTTTCCACATGGTCACTACCGTCAGTGCACACTAACAGATCATCCACATGCAGAACCAACAAGCCGTCGGGATCACCGCAACTACCCCTTCTTCGGACAAACAAAGCAGGATCCAAAATACTTCCTTCAAAACCCAAATCGTGAACAAGGAGACTAGAGATTTGTTCAAACCAGGCTCTTGGGGCATCGGGTCTACCAGACACGGGCCTTTTCAGTCGAAGAATGGAATTGTTGGAGATACCCGGCAAACCAATATCAGGGGGCTTCATGAAAAGTGGTTCTCCCTTGTATTCAGCTCCTTGCAGAAAAGCGGATGAAACATCTCCACTTCTCAAGTTTTGCACCCAACCCCAACTTACAACGAAATGGAAAAAAGCCATGAGACTTGAGTGCTGCGCCGTAGGCGCATCTACTTTCACGTTTCCAGACATGCAGTCGGGGCAGTTTTGACCCTGAACAACCAGCCTAGCCTTAGCTTTCAAGGGAAGTGGGTTTCCAGCCTCGTCAACCAGCGTTTTTGTTTCTAAAAACATATCTGCTTTTGAGGACACGTTCAGGCTTCGCAGCTAAGACCTTTTGGCTTTCTGTCTCATCCAAGACTTCGACCGCGTCGTAGTCAATCCATGACTGCCATTCCTTGAGCTCAGCGGCCTTATACGCGTCTTTCTGGTTTTCTGGAATTTTGTGACAAGGCACTTCCTTATCCAAAGCCCGCTGTTGTTTTCGCTTGCTCAAAGTCATGAAAGCATGCTCAACTCTCCGTTTCTTAAAGCGCTCCGGAACAGAGTTCAAGCAAATTTGTTTCCTACATCGCTTCTTGAATATAGTAATCAAGATGTCAGCGGGACCTCCCAAGATGACCGGTTTGGGATCCTCGAACAAAGACCACCCAACTTCATCTTCCATCAGTCTCCAACTACCACCCCGCAACGCCCAAGTAGTCCGAAAAGGAACGTCTTTAGCGTCCATCTGGGTAGACGGGGTTCGGTAGGCATACGCCCCAAAAGCAACGTGACAGGGATTTCCGAAGACGTCTTGCTTCCAACCTGGAACCTTGCACGTTTCCAACAAATCGTCCGGAAGGTTGCGAATACGATTTGGGTTCCCATTCTGTTCTTGTTGGGGCATGTCCTCATCGCTGTTCATGTCAACATCTCTGGGGGATTGTCCAAAGTGTCATCGGCAGGTCCATCCTGTCCAGTAAGGTCCTTATAGACATTCCTGTCACCTCCTTGGATCATACCTTTGAAAACCCCAATGGCTTCCTGGACTTCAGGTCTCCCGTTTAAGTTTTCTTCACCAACCGCTTCCCTACAATGTTCTTGGGCCACCAGAAAACACTTGCCACCGAACACAACCCAGATGTTGCTGTTTCCTTGCAGACCCATGACTAAAGCAGGTCCAAGCCATTTCTTGACAACCCCTCGAACACCCTTTTGACGAGCCTCCCGATAATGAAACGCTTATCCCCTATCTGAGGCTCTTTCCAACTTCTCGTGTTGTTTCGGGCCGTTTGGTTCATGATGCGTTTGCTTGAGCATTGAAAAAAGCCTGCCGAGCTTTTGTTCTCATCTTCATTCTTCGAAACTATTGACTTCCCTGTTCACCAACCGAGAAGTGCATGACCTGGGGAAAACCCATGTTCCCGAATCAAAGCAGTCTTACAGTGGGTGACCTCGTTAGCCGCCCATCCTACTGCTTCGACTCCATGCGCATCAGCCTGAGTCAATACCTTAGCCAGCATATCCTTAATGCCGTGTCTCTCAACCTTGCCATGCTGCCAGTGGGCTTGACCAGCAATAGGGGCAACGTGCGTGCCACCTTCACCAACAGCTTCCGCAAAACGTTTGCTACCGAAACCTCTGTCCAAATCAATTGAAACCTCCAAAGGTCTCCCGGCCCATTTGGCCCAATACTCGTGAAAGACCTTAACAAAGGCTTCCGGGGAATGATTGGGAATGAGAGTCACTTGATGATACATGGTGCTCCTATCCAACACCGACATGAACCAATGACCCTGGTGTTTGACATCTTTGAGATAAAAGCAATCAACCATGAGTTGGTCATTGAATTGGATATCGTGTGGAGGTATTCTGGCCACACGATGGCTTCTGGGCCTCTGGGTCTTGGCGTGCGCCGCGCACCGAAGCCATCCAATAGCTTCCAGGAGCTCCTGAGGTGCTCCAGCGCTGCGCATGAACCTTTTCAGATCCACGGCGCTGGGATGACCTAAGTTGGAGTGCAATTTCCTTAACGCGGCTCTTGCTCCATCGTCAAGCTGCCTTCCCTCCGGAACCTCGAAACTTACACCTTCGGCCAACGTTTCGCCTGGCTCATAGACAGCGGTATCACCATGGTCATTCACATACACGTAGCTACCAGAACCCTTGCAGCATTTTTGATACCTGTCTACAGCCTTAACCAACCTGTCATCAGTCCAGTGACTCAAACGGTCTTGTTCACCCTTGCCTGCAATTTTCCACAGTTTCTTCAGAATCTTAACCGCGTGGGAGGGGTCCTTTCTCCTCAGGGTTTTAACGAAACCTGCGTGAATAGCTTGAGCCATCTCCTTGGTATAACGTCCCGCGTGAGAGGTGACACTGTGTCCCTGACACACTCCATGTTCACGAGCAACATGTCCAGGCCTGTTTGGGCACCGCTTGGAAAGAGCGTCGCAACACTGGTCGAGATCCACAAGGTCGGTTTCTTTAATCACAAACCAGTTTGAGAACTTCGAAGGTTAAACTGACAACCGTGCGACACTCCCACCGACACATCCGGATGTCGGAGAATCCTCGGTATGGGCGCCTCCTTGGCCAAAGGGTTTCTGCCAAGGCATCGTCTCCGTGTCCAATCTGGATGTCGAACAATTCTTCAGTGAACTGAAGTAGAGGTCGTTCTTGCTCACGCTTTCGCATCAGCCGCCGGCTTTCTTGTTTAGATCGAAAGTTTGCGTCGGTACTTACAAGGCCAAGAGATAATGAGCAAGCTAGGACGTTGGCTCCTAACAAGATCCAAGACTTTCTGTCGTTCAGCTGAGTCTTTCAAATCACATCCATATATCTCATCTATCGGTTGGCTCACAGACCATCCCTTTCTGGCAAATTGGAGACTGACCTCAGCATGACCACCAAAAATCTCAATGACGTCAGGCCGAGTGTCACCTAAGAAACCGTTTTGAAACAATTTTGCACAGCTGCCAATTGATCCTACCGCCAAAACGCCAATAGCTGCAGCAAGATATGTACAATTCGACAGAAGTCTTCGAACGGTTCCTTTCTTTACACGTCTTCTTCTTGCCATCTTCTCTCTAAGTGACACTTTCGAGGTCTTGCTGAAGGTCTCTGTGCAGTCCGGGAACACCAAGCACACCCAAAACATCTGACCGGTCATGCGATTGCGCCTCTCCACCATAGGAATCTTGCATTTGTTGCACGTTGGGGCTCCCGGGTCGGGATGAGTGCCGGAGTTTCCAGACGAGCGTCTGTGGCGTACTGCGCGATCTCCACAACAAAGCGGCCGCGACGCGAGTCCACATGGCATGATTTGAGCTGCGGGGAGTACTCTGGTAGAAGGGCATCACTGTCTCCTCGTAAACCTGGCGCAACTCCGCTTTCTTGAAGCGGCGCCAGTTGACTGGGAGGATCTGAACCGGACGTGCCTTGACATTTGAGTAGACCAACCTCAACTTCTCGACTGTCATGGTCCGGAGAGACTCCGCATTGATGGCCGTGATCTCGCTGAGTGCCTCCACATATTCTCCCTTGGTCTTGGGAGCCATCGGCGCTTTCTCTCCGGAAGACTGACGTCGCTTTGAGCTCCAGCCCCCAAAAATCTCACGTTTTTCAACCCTAGTGCACACATTAACGCAAGCATCAGTCCCATTATCTACACCCCTTCTTCTTTGCGGCCCTCAGGTGCAAACAGGAATGTAGGCGCACACACGGTCCTGATCCACTTTGCCAAACGCTACTTCCTCCATGGAGTTGTCAAAAGAGCGCCAATCCAGGGCCAGGAGTTCTTGAAGCGCTGGTTCACGGTTACACAAGATCTCAAAGCCGATGTGCCCGGCAGTAGTGCTCACCATCGGAACGGTGCTGCGGACTTTCTTGAAGACATACTTTTCGGCCTCCAAATCTGATAGTGCTCCCATGGCCTTCAATGCTTTTGACGAGACTAGTAGAGGCACATCGTCCTCCACAATGCTGACTCGCAAGAGCACATGCCGTCCTTGGTCCTGGAGAAGCAATGGAAAAATAATGCCGCGCACAGCCTCTACTTTGGGTCCATCTCCAAATCGAAAGGGCTGGGCATCTTCGACCACAAGGCAGGGGATGCCACGCTCTGCCAGAGAATCCATATGCTGGACCGCCCAAGCAAAACCGGCGACGGTCCTTGCGCAGCAGGTGTCGGCCAGAGCAATCCCTTCGGTAATGCCTCGAAGATAGGATGACGTTGCAAGCACCGCCGAATTCACTAAAAAGGCATCATCTTCCGACTCATCTTCAACAGGGTCTTGGGAGACCACAAAGACCGGCTTGACCTTGCCTTTGGCATCCACCACATCCTTGGAGGGACACTCAGGGTCAGCATGCCAGTGGCCATAGGCGGTGATACCCTTGGCCTTGCACGCTGAACAGGGCATCCTAGACTTGAGTTCTGCAATGCGATCACTTCTTTCAGCAGGTGTTTCCTGCTTCTTGAATCCTCGGTTCTGAGTGGCTGCAGCTCGACGTTTGGCTGCGTGAGTCAACAGAACCTCAGCCTCCATTTCGAGCTCATCCGCTACTCTCTCTGGGTCTCCTTCATCATCATGCTTTGGGCCATCTGATTCTCCTTCTTCAGCGCCTTCCTCGAAGACGGCGTGCGCATTGTGGGACTTGCTGCTATTCCGATTCCATCTTGGGTGGTCGTACTTCTCATGGTCCTTCTTGATCTGGGGCACGGTAGCCACCAACGACTGACGTAGTCGCTGATAGTCATATTGACCACCAGCCCCTGAAATGACTTGTCGCTTCAACTCCTCGCTGATGTTGGCCTTTTCCAGAAACCAGTAGGCCTGAATGATTCCTTCCAGTGGGGCATTGACCTCCTTCAGGCGTTGACACTGCCCCTGGTTCTTTTGAAACTGGCATAAAATTCAGAGAGGGTGTTGAAAATCCTCAAAAGCTCCAGCGGCTCAAGTTCTGACCAGAGGTGTTGCAGCAAGCGCTCTACGCCATCAGGGTGTTTGAGAGATTTCCAGTCCAGAGTTTCACACACTTCCCAAGCCAGTCCAGTCAAGCGCTCGACCAATTTCCCGGCCTGGTATTCTTTGTCTATCCCAGTAGTAGATTGGAACAAACGAACCTGCTTCTGGTATTCGCGCATGGTAATCGCACCATCATGCACTGGGACATACTCCTTTCCGGTGTTCGGCTTTTTGGATGATGACATCTCCGATCTGGATCCGGCTCATCTCTCCTTTCTCCCAAGTCATCCCACTTGTCAGCCACGACATGTGGCTTCTTCACCGTCATGGTGTCATCAGAGCGAAGACCACTGTCACTACCCCTACTGCTAGGTGCAGTCTGCGTTGCGCTATCCACATCTAACCAGCCCTTTGCGATGTAGTCTTTGATCCCACTGTCTAGGCCCATACCCAAACCTTGGGAGTCCACCGCCATTGTTCATGATCACCGCCGTCGGACCTGTACCCATTCACAGTGTCAGTAGTGCTAGATCGTCTTCCCCATTGATCGTCGTGAGCTGCATGACGATCTACCCCAACAAAAGGGTCAGAAAAAGCTGCAACCTGACTGACTAGCCGCCTCAAAACCAGAAGTTCTGCCGTCTGGATAAAATGTCATCGGCATAACTGTGCTAACTTCTTGACCTGGATCACTAGCTCCGCGCCACCAATGTGAATAGCTGGCTAAAATGCTGGGCTCAACCGCATGGCTAAACAAAACTGACTGCCTTTTCGTCACACCCGAGGGCCGCTAGCTTGATTGGTAAAATGACGCGAAAAGATTGACTCACCTGACAAGTCAACACGTGTTCCAGGTAAAATCGGCTGAACGTTAACACATCACAACACCCCAAAAATCAAACATTTTCACTACTTTTCGTGATGCCTCTTTCTTTCGCCCCCCCCAACCAGGCTCTGAGTTCGCCCTACCCTGCCCGCCACCTACGTCACCCACCCACACACCCCCTATACTCACTTCGTTCGCCCATCGACAACTCCAGCCTAGCCTATCGGCTGGCTCGTAACAAATCCAACAAATGAACAAATGCAAATGTCTTAACAAAAACTTTTCAATATGATAAGTATCTTGGCTCCTTAGATAGAGTTCTAGTTCGCACGACTTAGGCAATACAAAAATGTAATGAGACTCAAGGGGTGCCAAGAACCGTGGCAAGGCACTTCATCCAACTTCGCTGCAGAACCTAGAGAAGCTGCCAATGCTGCCTCAGGATGAAACAACTGACGTCCGCAAAGAAGCAAACAAACAGAAACTAAACAGGACGTCGGAGTCGGAACTACATAAATACTAGCTTGCGTCCGCAGGTATGCCTGGAGTTCTTCCGAAGCATGTTGTGTACAGCCACCCAAGTGAACTATAGCGCCAAGAAAAGACAACATGGAAAAAACAAACACCGTTTGCAAGTGACCCAGGCAAAGTCTTGAAACAGGGACAGTGTATCAACCATCATCACACCCCATATCATGGCATCAGCACTTCTTGAGAATCGCGCCACAAGCAAGTGGTCTGTGGGAATTCCAGTGCCGGTGCTGGCTGCCTGGCACTAACATCAGATTAATCTTACAATGGGTTTGGGAAAGGCCGCTACGTTGCTCATGATATTCATCCTGAACCTGGAGTAGATTAGATAGAATGTCAGGCGCTTGTGGAAACGATATGATTTGTTTTTGATATACAAGTGGCAGATAGAATTAAAAAACCTACAGCCTACAGATAGAGTCTGAGTATTGGGACCGCGCCCTTCCTTTTCCCCTTTCCTTTCCTTTTCACGCCGGTTCTTCTTCCTTTCCCTCTTCCATTTGTTTCCTCCCCCTGTTCCACCTCTTATTCATTTTCCTATTCCTAGCTTTCGTCCATTCCGGTTCATCTCCCTTTCCCCTTTCATTTTCCTTGTCTACGCTTTCACTGCTTTTTCGTTTCTTTCCTGGGGTGGGTGTCCCAAACTGGCACTTCCCCGAAAAAGAGCAGAGTTTTCGTTTTCCACGTGCGTTAGCAGTCAAAATAACGTTTCTTTACTGGCAGGACAGATTATTTACCAAGTCAAAGATCTTAATGCATCTTCTAGACGAAAAACATTTGACCTCGCTTCACGCGCGAATGTCCAGCCTCATTTTTGTCTGACGCAGTGTTTCTTTGATTGAAGTTGTTCTTTTGGGTGTTGTTGGCCTTGCCACATTTTGTGTTCTCGTCTGAAACATGTCTTTTGTCATGTTGTTTGTTAGTATATTTGCTGCCTTTTGTCCTTCTTGCTTTTGGTTTTGCCCTTGGGGATAGGTAATATAGATCTTGTTGGTCTTTTCAAGGATGGCCCTGCTTGCATAACGCGTAAGTTTTTTCCTTTCCACTTTGGTTTTCCCATAACGTTCATTCCTTGAGAAGCGTTTGCATTAGGCATCCTACTCGCCTCAGTCTTTATTATAAACAGTGCTCTCCTTGTAAGGGCAGGGCATCATTGCGCATGCTTTTCACCATGTCTTTTCTTTCTGAGCCATTTCCTTCGCACAAGGTCTATCCTTAATGAACTTGTTCATCCCAGACAAGTGCCCACAAGACACCCTTTTTTACAAAGCTCTATTATTGTCACACGTTGTTGAATTGTAGATCAGTTTGCCGTGACCCATCCTTACGAAGGTGCTCATCCTCTCTAGGAGCTTGTCCAGCTGCCAAGTCTCTCCCTTTTCTGAACCTTCTGTGATTGCTACAACACAAGTATGTGGAACTTATTAACTTTACGGTGTTTTTGTCTTTGTGCTTCGCATCCCAATGTGCCATCTGCAGTGTTTTCCAGGATTGAATACAGAGAAATGAGTGCATTTCCATGGGGACTTACAAGTGTTGTCATGCTTTCCCGCGCCTAAAATAAGATCTCATTTTAAAGAAAGCTGCGTCATCGCTGGACAGCTGCGTGTCTTTCTCGCATGGCTCGCAGCGTTTTCGCAGTCAGCGTGGCCAGGGATTCGTGCTTGGCATGTTCCCATCGCCACTGCCATGCCCTGGCATGATGCCAGATCTTCTCATTGATCTGTGTCTGATCGGTGACGTCCGTGGTTCTGATCTGCTGTGGCAAAGCCTTTTTCAACAAAGACCATGCTCCATCAATCGTTCCCGTGTGAACTTTCAAAGTCTTTCAGAGTCCCGACGACGCAAGAGCACCTCCATGAAGACGTGAAACTGGAACCAAAGATAAAACTCGCGCAACATATCGCGCAAATCGCCCCCCCCCAACCCCCCCGGAAATCTGCAGCGAAAAATCGCTGGACCCTGACGGCGCCAATGTCATCAAATAGTTATCCAGACGCTCAGCTTTGGTGACTCGGGAGATGCACTGGTAGTCACGCGTGTTCGAAAATTGTTACAACTACCTGTGCGGTTTTCCACGCGTAAGCTCAAACCTGGTTAAATATTCTTTTCTGAGACGAATTGAAAAATCTGTAGCTCCAGTCCTTATACAGTAGATAATACGGCTTTTCGTTTGCATGGCTGTCATCCTTACAAAAAATGGCTTAGCCGTTGACCAAGTTCCTTGCTTGTTGAAGCCTCATCTCTCTGTCATGTCTTTCTCTTGACAATGATCTGATCTTTTGGAGAATGCACATCCTTCTTTCAGAAGCCTCCCTTCACTCAACCTTTTCCCAACATCCAAAAACTACCTATATTGTAGAAGTCAAGCATCCTTTTCCATAAGAGCGTTCCTCCAATGACTCTATTAAAGCATTCTCATTCATCAAGATTTAGGCAATGGCACGGTATTTATAATGATTCTTGAAGGATCTTCATTCATTCTTTTGTGCGCCCAGGCACTGCCAGGCGCGTCTGCTCTCCAAACATTCAGGCTAGGTCGAGTTGAATCCGCTGTTTGACAGCTCTCCGAATATAGATCAACCTCACCTTGGCTGTGCTGGTTTAGCGTAGTTGCTCGCGTTACGGGGTTCCCCCAAGGCATCCGCGCGGTAAAAACGGTAAAAATCAAACACTTCCTTTTTACCGTTTTTACCGGGCGGGGCGCCCCTTTTTCTTCTACCATATCTTCGGAAAAAACAGTAAAAACCGTGAAAGTTTTCGATCCAAGTGATGTAGGCTTTCATTACCTTGCAAAAGTTAAGTCGTTAAATTTTGATCAAACATCAACCTCCTCTTGTCGAAAAGGGCACACGCTCCTATATGATAGGCGGGGTCAACTCCGCCAGACTATAGGAAGATACCCAAGGGCTGTAACATTAAACCTTTTTGTCTGCAGAGGTCTTCTAGCTTGCGACCTGTTCCCGAGGCATCCTCGCGGTAAAATCGGTAAACATTGAAAAATACTATTTGTGGTGTTTACCGTTTTTAACGGAGAGTCGCTTGCTCTTTTTCTTCTACCATATCCGCCGTAAAAACGGCAAAAATCAAAGTTCGGTTGTTTTACGTTTTTGCAGGTGGACTCGCCCTTTTCTTTTCTACCATCTCCGCGGTAAAACGCTAAAAGTCATTCTCTCTTTTTTTTACCGTTCTTACCGGGAGGCGCTCCTTTTTCTTCTACAATATCCGCGGTAAAAACGGTAAACGTCGAAAACGTTTATTGTTTACCGTTTTTACCGGGGGGGCGCCCCTTTTTCTTCTACCATATCCGCGGTAAAAGCGGTAAAAGTCGGGCATATACTTTTTTACCGTTTTTACCGAGGGGCGCCCCTTTTTCAATACCATATCCGCGGTAAAAACGATAAAATTTTCCCAAACAGTTTACTGTTAGGGGTTCTCAATTCTTGCTTAAGATGTCCGCCCTTTTCCGCTGGCCACGCAGCATTTCTATTCTTTTGTCTCCCAGGTGATTTCTTTACTTTTGTCTCCCAGGTTCGGTGCCTGCACTGCTGGTGTCCACCCTTTTCCGCTGGCCATGCAGCATTTCTATGCATAAGGGTGCCCGCCTTGCTGCGGGACAGCGTGTCCGCCTCCCCCTGTCTTCCTTTTTGTTGTTCCCCTTTTGTTTTCCTTTGTTTCCCTTTTTGTGTTCTTTTCAGAAAACGAAGGGCTGGTTATTGTGTCCGCCTTCTCTCCCTTCTGTTTCCTTCTGTACCCCTTCTTGTTTTCATTCTTGTTGGTCATGGTGTCCGCCTCGTCTCCCTTCTGTTCTTGGTTCCTCTAACCTAATAGCGGTGGTTTCCAACCTAGTAGCAGTGGCCTAACAGCCATGGCCTCCCCACTTACCCGTTTTGAGGGCCCAGTGGCGACCACGCGTTCCGCAGCTCCTCCTGAAGGCTCTGTGTACTGTGCCTGCCACGAAATCTGCACTCCAGGTTCGCCAAGTGCTGTGCCTGCCACTCCCTTCTGTTTTGTTTTTGTCTCCCTTCTGTCTCCTTTTGTCTCTCTTCTGTTTCCTTTTGTCTCTCTTCTTGTTGCCTTGCAATCCTTGACATTTGTCTCCCAGCTCTGGGCCTTTCCTTTTCTCTCCCTTCTTGTTGCCGTTCTTGTTGGTCATTGTGTCCGCCTTCTCTCCCTGCTGTCTCCTCCCTTTGTCTCCGGTCTTGTCTCCCTTCTTGTGGGTCACTGTGTCTACCTTCTTGTCTCTCTTCTTGTTGGTCGTGTTGGTCACTGTGTCCGGTGTCTCCCTTCTGTTTCCTTTTGTTTCCTTTCTTGTCTGAGGCGGACAGCAGTCCAGAGCTGGGAGACAAATGTAAAGGATTTGCAAGGCTGGGTGGGTGACAAACGTAAAGGATTGCAAAGGATTGCAAGGCAGAGGCGGACAGAGCAGCCCAGCGCTGGGAGACACATGGAAAGGATTCTTGTTGCGCGGTGCCAGCCTCTGCCTTGCAATCCTTTCCATGTGTCTCCCAGCTCTGGGCTGCTGTGTTGCAGTCCTTTACATGTCTCCCTGGTTTGGACTGCTGTGTCCGCCTCTCGCTTGCAATCCTTGACATTTGTCTCCCTGTTTGGGCTGCTGTATCCGCCTCTCACTTGCAATCATGTTTGTCTCCCGGCTGGTTGCTCTGTCTCTGGGCTGCTGTGTCCGCCTCTGCCTTGCAATCCTCTACATGCGCCTCCCAACTCTCTCCCCCCCTCTCGCTATTGCAACGCCCTTTACATGTGTCTCCCAGCTGCGTGTTTTGTCTCCCAGCTCTGGACTTCTGTGTCCGCCTCTGCTCTGCAATCCTTTACATTTGTCTCCCAGCCCTCGGCTGCTGTGTCCGCCTCTGCCTTGCAATCCTTAAATTGACATGTGTCCTCTGAGCTGCTGTGTCCGCCTCTGCCTTGCAAGCCTTTACATTTGTCTGCATGTCGCTTGCAATCTGTCTACATGTGTCTCCCAGCTCTGGACTGCCGTGGCCGCCTCTGCCTTGCTATTTTTCTCCCAGCTCTGGACGTCGCAAGCTCTAGTTGCAGAGAGTTCCGATTTTGAAAATTACAAACTGTTTGGGGTCTACGGCGGTGTAGTTTACCCTTTATTCTCCGGGGTCGCAAAAGGGTACCCCTTAGCAAAACAACGCTCGCGAACCGGAATTGGGAACAGCTGCCTCCAGCATCCGGCCAGCGCTCGGCGCCAGCTTCACGTAGTGGTCATAGCCTCAAGAAACTCTGCCAGGAGCAATTGTCAAGAAGGCTTTAGACAAAACCCTACACAAGAACACATACTAGCCAGCAAGCGTGCTCTCAAACATTTCATCTTGCAAAAAACAAAATGGAGCCCGCGAACCCGAATGCAAACACGTTCGAAAAGCTACATATGTCCAAGGGAAAACCTTGTGGGACACTCTTGTAAGACACTTTTGTGGGACACTCTTGTAGGGCACTGCACTCTTGTGGGTCACTCTTGTAGGAAACTCTGGCGGGGCACTCTTGTGGGACACTCATACGGGACACTCTTGTGGGTTCCTTGTGGGGCACTCTATCTGGGGCACTCTTGTGGGACACTCTATTTGGGACGCTCTTGTGGGTGTGGGACACTCTTGTTAGACACTCTTGTAGGACACTCTTGTCAAACACTCTTGTGGGACACTCTTGTAGGACACTCTTGTCCCACTCTTCTGGGTCACTCTTGTAGGAAGCTCTTGCGGGGCACTCTTGTGGGACACTCTTGATACCACAAATCACCCCGCTCACCAGCGACACGCCGCGTTTACACCAGCATGTTTCACGCTCCCCAGTGGCACGGCGTCACGCAAACACACTTCCCACCTTGCAAGGCCGCGCAAACCCCAATGGCACTGCGACATGACGAACGTAATTTCACCACACAGTCTGCCCATACACTAGAAGCAAACATACCACACGATACCACCAATCATCCCGCTCACCAGCGACACGCCGCGTTTACACCAGCGTGTTTCGCGCTCCCCAGTGGCACGGCGCCGCGCAAACACACTTCCCACCAAGGCCGCGCAAACCCCAATGGCACTGCGACATCACGAACATAACTTCGCCGCACGGTCTGTCCACACACTACAAGCAAACGTATCGCGTGATACCGTCAATCATCCCCGTCAACAGCGACGCGCCGCGTTTACACCAGTATGTTTCGCGCTCCCCAGTGGCACGGCGCCACGCAAACACACTTCCCACCAAGGCCGCGCAAATCCCAATGGCAGTGCGACATCACGAATGTAGTTTCGCCACACGGTCTGTCCAAACACTACAAGCAAACGTATCGCGTGATACCACCAATCATCCCGCTCACCAGCGGCACGCCGCGTTTACACCAGTATGTTTCGTGCTCCCCAGTGGCACGGCGCCACGCAAACACACTTCCCACCAAGGCCGCGCAAATCCCAATGGCAGTGCGACATCACGAACGTAGTTTCGCCACATGGTCTGTCCAAACACTACAAGCAAACGTATCGCGTGATACCACCAATCATCCCGCTCACCAGCGACACGCCGCGTTAACACCAGCATGTTTCGCGCTCCCCAATGGCACGGCGCCTCGCAAACACACTTCCCACCAGGGCCACGCAAATCCCAATGGCACTGCGACATCACGAACGAATTTTCTCCAAAAGTCACGCGCGCAGTCTCCAAAACGAGCGTTTCGTACGAGACTTCCTCCAAAAGTCACGTGTCAAGTCTCCAAAACAAGCGTTTCGTACGAAACTGCCTCCAAAAGTCACACGTCAACAAGCGTTTCGTACGAGACTTCCTCCAAAAGTCGCGCTTCGAGTCTGGAAGACGAGCGTTTCGTACGAGACTTCCTCAAAAACTCACATGTCAAAGTCTGCAAAACGAGCGTTTCCTACGAGACTTCTTCCAAAAGCGAAGCGGAAACACCCATCGGAGTACATACATCACGCATCCCTGCCAAGCAGTTTCGCGATTCCAGCCCTCCAAACAACACCCGCTCACACGCCAATCCCAATGTCACAGCGACATTCACCTCTACCACAACTCACAACCTCACGATTCCCTGCGCCTGCCACGAATCTGTCCGCGTCCACACGTCTAACGCGCACGAAATGTCACCTCCGTCACACCTCGCAACCTCACGATTCCCTGCGCCTGCCACGAAAATCGCACTTCCACACCTCAAAACCCGCACAAAGTACTGCGCCTGCCACGAAAAGTGACAATATCATCTCATGTGAGCTTCAGCAAACTTTGCACCACACCACACCACACGTTTGGAATGATTTCCACCGTTCTGAGCACACTCCCATCCACCAAAATCCCCATTTCAGCTGAGACTTGTCACGAAAACAGGGCTTCGATACCACACCTGAAACGCAAATCCCAATGGCGCGGCCACATCCACCACCCCAAAAACACAACTCTCCAAACGCTAATCCCAATGGAAATGCGCAGAAAAGTGCGGACCTCACAAAACGCTGTGCCTGCGCAGTGAACTCAACCTCCATACTTCAACATCTTACATTTGCACACGTTTCCACGCTATTTGACACGAATCTGACGCGTCACGTTTTCATCCGAAACCCTCTCCAAAAGCTTCCCCCAATGGCAGCGGCCTTAGCGCCCTACTGCGAACGGCGGCGGACGGTTGCGAACGGTTGCGTACATAGAAACAACGGGTCGCGAACAAGGCTGAGTTAAACGAGAACCCTTCGCTACGCATTCGGGAAAACATATTCATTGACACCAGCTTAACAGCAAACCATCCATTAATATTCGCGATTCAAAGCAGATTCATGGCATGATTTGTGCAACCCTGCCTCGTTTTCTCGGCGGACAGCTATTTTGGGCAAGGTCAAGCTGCTCCTCCCAACCTCTCAAAGACTTCAATCCCTCCCAAAGAGAACCTGAAGCATCCTTTCGCACGTGATCAAAGCGCAATTTTAGAGTCTTTTCTTGTGAACTACAACGCTCGAAGCACCCCAGGTGATGGCAGCTACCTTCGACTTTGGTGCCCAGAACTGCGCTCCTCAGCCGGGCCTTGGCCATATGCTTCAATCAGGGAAAAAGCTGAAAGGAATGTTAAAGGAAATGCTTAGTTCATGTGAATCAATCTGATTCTTGCTGAAATGGACCTCCAAAGCATCACTTCACGTCTTTGCAAAGTGTGTTTCTTGAGTCATCTTGAAACATTTCAAGTCTCTTCCCGCAAATCCACATCCAACCCAACGGCCTGAGCGATGGCCAATCCATCTGGCGCTTCGGGAAGCTGACATCTTTCGAGGGCCGCTGTTGCAGCAGCCTCCGCTTCATGTTTCTCCTTTCACATCCTTTCACTCTGCAAAATGGTTGAGTCTCGTTGTTCACACTTGTTTTTCATTGTTTCACGCTGCCTCCAGATCATCAGAGCTGGTTAATGTCTTTGCTGCACGGTGGAGCTCTAGCCTTCGCTGAAACAGACACATGGTTGAAACATGTTGAGCAGCTTTGAAAAGAGACGATGAAATCAGTCACAAAATGGTCGAGGAGCAGGTCTGCAACCAAAGGCACAATGCATGCGGCATCTGTCCTGAAGTGATCGTCTCAACATCGAATTGCGCATGTGCTACATTGTGGACAATTCTTCTTGTGCCCAAAACGGACAATAAATGGCTGTGTCCGCTATGAAGGCCGGCAAATCTCAGCCGGGGCCGATGGAGGAATCTGTTGAGTGCCTCACACTGCGTGATTCACTGCCTGGGCGGGGAAAGCTGTTGCTCTGAGCCTGACACCGCCACCTTTACAAGTATTAGTAGTAATGCACCTTGTTACTAGTAGCTTCTTGGTACTATGTAGTAGTAATGCCCTTTTCCACAAGTAGGGCGATGCACTTGTTACCAATACTTTGAAATAGAGATTGCTGCGGATTGCCCCGTCATGTTCGGAACGTTTCTTCCACCAAGCCCGCAGCAATATGCAAGTATGCAGAGTCTTTGCCAGTGTTGGAGGCGCTCCCAGGAAGAGAAAGGACCTCACAGAGAAAGACCCTTTGAAAGTCGGACAAATCATTTCTGTTCACACTCCATGCAGCACTCGTGGAATGCTATTTTTGCATGAATAACATTGAACGAACGGCTTTTCGCCCAAAACTTATCCAATCATCTCAAACGGCTTGCTTGGGCATCGACGGAGATGGAAGCAGGGGTCTTGAATCCACGGCTGCGTGCCTTCAGCCATGCCGCGTGCCGCCTCATTAGTCAAGCCACAAATGTCAATTCTGATTCGCGATTTAAACAAGAACAAACGAGCGCTCAAAGCACTCCGAAGCTACCGCTGCTTGTTGGCCGAGTGGCATCTCTGCTTCTGTGTCGAAGCGCAGCCATTCGAAGTGGGCCAACTGACAATCAGCGCAAGCAACAGTTTGATACTTTCCAGTCAAGACTCTAGGTAGCGTGCGTGGTGTGAGTCGCTCCGTTCGATGCAAATGGTTGACACACACTTAAATACAGGTTATCCAATTCCATAATCCACGCGAAAAGGGGTGAGAGAAACGCACGGCGGCTGAGTCGGCAAAATTGAAGTGTTGGACATTGTTTTCTAAGAAACGCCAAAGTAGTTACTGAATACTTAGCAGTCTTGAGTGAAAGCCGTGCATAGGGGAGTAGGTCCCATAGGGAAGCGAGACAAACGAATCGCTTCAAATGGGTAGAAAAGGAAAGGATGCCTCCTGTTGTGAAGCTAGAAAAAGGAAAAGAAACCCCTGTTTATAGCTAGGGACCGAGACTGACGAGAAGGAAAGGAACCGACGCGCACAGTCCGCCGAGAACCATCTGGTATCCATTAGGTTTGGGTAAGTGTAGGTACACAGTGGAGCGTCCCCCACTGCATCAGCACCAACTGATACCCTCTTCGTTGGACGGGCAGTATCAGCAGTGACCCGTCCCCGTGCTTGGGAGAAACAAAAAGAGACGGAGAAAAACCCTTGGATACAGGTATGACGCACTTAGGCAATGGGTTTGCAGTTAACTCTGTTCCTCAGTGAAATGAACGATGGAACCGCAAG
>CAXAMN010015980.1:60259-110291 GCA_963970005.1 Durusdinium trenchii | reverse complement strand
AAAACAGCGGCCGAGGGGAACCAGTGGAGTCAATGTGTTGGTCGCAGGTACATGAGAGTGATCAGCTCTCACTTCCCTCGACACACCATAGCTTCGTTGTATCAGGTAGGTGTGTCGAGCCTGACGCCCCTGCTTGTGGAAAACTCTTGGAAACAGAGTGTGACACACACACACACACACATGTGCACGCAATCATATCACAAACATTAAACATATCTCTTGGTGCAAGCAAGTTCTGAAGGCGCAAAATTACAAGCTTTGCCGCGCTGTGCCTCCACTGATGTGGAAGAGATCGTTCCTAGTCTTTCATCTATATTACAATATATTTCTGAATCTCTTGCCAACGACGACACGACACTTCGGCCAAATGCGCCTCTTCTGCCCTTATCAACAAAGCAAAAAAACACATACAAATGGATACAAACGGCATATGCAGTGCCACACGCAGCAAACACCGATCCGAGATCCCAGCCCTCCAGCTTCGCACATTGGCCAACCGCCAGAAGCGGGCGACGAAGCTACCCGAGGCCTTGGAGAACACTTTGCTTCTCGTGTTCTCGAGGCTTGTCCACTAGTCACGATTCTGAAAAAGCGACTGTCCTTTTTTCGTGTCCGACAACGGTCCATTCATGTCTCAGAACCGAAAAACAAATAGACAAACAAATTGAAAACTGGTGCCCCGGCCATGCATCCAACAGTCCTGCGGCAGCTGCTGAGTCCAGCAACGGCCTAGATCCAGCCTAACGGCCACGCCGGCAGTGCAGGCAGTGCAATGTAAATTAAATGTGGGCCTCTGCAACACCAATCAGTGCTCGGAGGACCAGAAGCGACTGGACGGCGTTGAGACCTCGGATCAGCATGCAATGCATTGCCTTCCCGCCTTCGCCGGACACCGCCTTCGGCCTTTGAGGTTCCTGCAAAGGCTGGCAGTGACTTCATCACCAGCGGTGCGGTAAGGAACTGCCTAAGCAGCGGAAGCGCCAATTTGCATGTTGCGTATTCACGCCATCCGAGCTCGACCCGCAGGCCCACATGTCGCCGCACCAGTGCTCGGCAAGCAATACCTGAAATCGAACTGAGGTGGGCACAGCCCAGTGGAACTATAAATCCATTAGTGCAATACCTCAAGTTCTCTCATTCGTAATTTCGTTTCATCTCATGACCCCTTATTTTCCCATTTTTCCCTTTCGCCACCATCCTTGCAAGGCACCTAGATCCTAGCATGTCCTAGAGTCCAGCGCCACCAGAATGGGAGACGATGCAACCTGTTTTGTCCTAACTATTTTAGAGCAACATTCTTGTTCGAGTGCTTGCAAACAAGCTTTTGCCATCGTTTGCCGGCTGTAAGCTGGAACAATGGCGACGCCGACAAGTCCTCGCCTCTGGTTGTGTTCGAACGGAGACTCGAGTGTTTGTTCCAAAGCGTGCAGATGCTTTTTGTGCGTTTTGGTCTTGCAAATGCTGTGACCTTTGGTTCGTTCCTTCGAACGTTGTGCCTTTTTGGCGAGACCGCGAGTGTGATTTTTCGTGCAAACCAGCTGCAATTCAACTCCTGGTGCTTTTATTCCTTCTGAAAACAAGACAAACCGAGCCAAAGATCAATTGTGAAGCAAATCCTTGAAAAGCATATAAAGATACATAAAGCGATGAAATGTGAAGTTGAAAGCATATCGTTTGAGAAGTTGAGATCGTCTGTGAAGGTCACGCATGGAAGTCTCGTCCGGTATCTCGTGGAGGCTGATCAACCAACCGACAGGTGCCTTTCAGACTCTTCGAGTTAAACTTGGTCTACGCATGAAGAACAAATACAAAGTAGTAGCGTCCTTGCTCCTAGTAGCGATGCCAGGAGCCCCTAGTAGCGTCCTTGCTCTTACAACAAGTACAAAGTTGCAACAAGTGGTCTACAAATTTCTTTAGCAATTCTTCTCACGTCTGTTCTGTTCCCTTTGGTGGGCAAATCTGTCTTCTGTCAATGTTGTGCTTCGGTTCGGGCAAGTAAGAAAAGTATGCCAAATCTACCAGCCTTCCAAAAGCGTGGGATGGCGTAGATCGGGTATTGTCCAATGGAGTTTTGACCTGCACGGCTTACTTTCTGTCGGTAGTCATGCAATCCATTTTGCAATTTTTCGGGTTGGCAAACACCTCTCGAAGCAAGCTCGGACTGCTCGAACACGATCCCTTCGGCCTTCGCGTGGTACGTTTTCGGTCGGCCTCGGTAGACGTTTTCAGCCCTTCTTGACACGGTCGACCCGCGAGGCCGTGAGACCCGTCGTGCGCAACGGGCTGAGACCCTAAGCCTTGGTGCTGCAGCTGCTGCCTCCGATGGCTTTCCAGTGATCCATATATTAAAAACCGTCAATATATCACATGGCGGTTCTAACAAACCTCTCACATCAAAAGCAGCTTGCACCTCCACTAGGGCCTCCAAGTCGCTAATGCTGGAGCACTGCAGCACGTCACCTATGCATATGGATCATTGTGGATCTGTATGTCATTTTGTTCCGCACTTCGTGTTCACATCTCCTGCCTGCTGCCAAGTTGACTCCGAGCCTCATGGTGCAGATGACTCTTTTTAATAAGCTGCTTGCCACTCAAGGGCCTACTCAAACCATGTCCAACGGATACATTATCTTGTTTCTTTGGAAATTGCGTGAAAGCACTGCACTGCATCGCTTGATATGCAAACAGCACTGAGATATGAGCTCTCTCCTCAATGCGCTCACCTGCAAGGGGGCAACCCAAAAGATAAACGTCGATCCAAAGACACATTTAGCGGAACCTACTCCTGGCTGCAAGGTCGGATGGCTCTGGGACGCTGGCCAGTATGATGACTTTCAAAGACTCGAGTCCTCCCAGTCTCATCTACAAATATCAACGTTTAGTCCTTTGGACCTTTGAGTTGTTTCGGTTCTGCCGCATCTCCTGATAAACCATCTGCACTAACACCCGTAGAGCGCTCCAGGATCTGCAAACAAGCTTTCTTGGTCATGAGAAGCACTATCGCTTTCACCATCGCCAACAAGGAGCGAAACTGTGAGTCTTCAACGCTGCCAAAGATGAAAAGCAAGTGTCCAAACATGCCTGTCTTCACCGCATGAACACCGACACCGGGTGTAAAAAAGTTGAACGACGTCTCATTCCACCACAGGCGAAGCATGTGCTTTATTTGATGGTGTTTCCATCTTCTCAGAGCGGGGACTGCGTTGGCGTCATTCCTTGAGGACAACAAGAACCGTTCGCCTGTGCCACTTTGCTCAAAGTGCCGTTGACCTGCCGAGTGCGTTCGATTTGATCGTCCAGCTTTCCATGCGACACAAGATCTGGACCATGTTGCACCGTGTTGCACCACAGAACGCTGTGCTTTTAGTTTCATCGTGTGTCGGGTTTCCGCGTTAGCTTGCTCCAAGCTGAGCGAAACCTTCCGGGTCTTTCACAGTTTCCGGTTCGGTTAGTTGCAAAGCTTTCACACCAGGCTGTGGTGCTGATTTGGGCTAAAAGAGGAGCGCTATTTTCCACCTTTGCAAACCGGAGGCAAGCTTGGCTTAGCCTCTCGAGAGGCTTCAGTTCCTGCCTTTGGCGGAATTGCCAAGTGATCCAATCCATGAATGTTCAAAAAAACGGCTATATGTTTTCTGATGTTTTCTGTAACACCTGATCAGTATCAAGTGGCTCTGACATCTCTCCATTCCACGGCTTGCCGAAGACTTGCTTTGCAGTCCCAGCCAAAATTCCAATCCATTTGCAGATCACGGCACGACATTTCCGGTTCGTCCAAGTCTGGATTTAAGATTGCAAGAACTTCCTTTGGCCAAACTCAACTGTGCAGAACGCAAGTGGACATCTTGCAGTTTGCAGTGCTCAGCTTGGGCGAGCACCAAAACTGCTTTCAAAACCTCTACAAGCAGAGTTGCTGCGAGCAAGCAAAGCCAGCTTGAAGAGAGGCTTCACTGTCAAACACAACGTAAAACTTCTGGTTCCTACATACAGGGATTTCATTCAGATTCCTCTCGTCAAGATTCATCAAGATTCTATGAATGCGATCATTTCGTCGATCGAGAGCTCCCCAGAATCATCCTGAAAGGGAACAAATCTTGTAACACCGGAGTGAGTCAAACCATCTCCGTTCTCCTCATCTAGTCTCTCAAAAAGCAGCTGCAAGTGGCTCTTTCGATCCTGGAACGAACTCGAGTGCTCACCCGATCCGCCGATCCGCCGATCTGCTCTGAGCTCTGGACTTCCATTTTCAACTTGTGGCGACACATGTCAAAGAACCTGTCGAAAGCGCTGCAATACACAGGCGCTATGATGTTATTTGGTCCCAAAGAAAGGCCCAGTGGCTCATCAATGTCCATGTAGCCAGACTGGTCCTGCCACAGGCGCTCAAGAACAGGTTTGAGATTGGCAACCTCGGTGCTTTTCAATGCCCCAGCTTGGCTCCAGGTCACACTCGTGGAAGAATTCTCGCCATCCTAGAAGCACATTGCAACTTAAATCATCAATCTGTGACCAAGGCTAGACGGCTAGACTGCACTGCGAACAGACCGTTCGGAAGTTTGTTTCGATCACTTCTGACTAACTCAAAAGTCTAGACCAACATCGGATCCTGTAAGCAAGGCAAGCTAGGTCTATGTTGCATGCACACATGTTACATTGATACAGTAATCACTAGTGACTAGTGACCTCCTTCGGTTTATCTCTGCATCTGCTCTATCTTTCCCATCTGACCTCCTTCGGTCTGGGTCACTGGCCATTTTCGCCATGATTGGACGCCGCCTATAAGCCCGCTTCGACGTTGCGAACCGAGAAAACAAAGAGTTCGAACATATTAAAATAAAGAGCTTTTTGTTACTACTAGTAAGGCACTTGTTTCTACTAGCTTCTTGTTACTAGTAGTAAGGCACTTGTTACTACTAGGGAGGCACTTGTTACTAGTAGCTTGAATCCGCTCAGTTCGGGGTGGGTAGATGTTTTTCGAAACGTTTTTTCAGCACGTCTTTTGAAAAACGAGGTTGAACCTGGCCACGCCTGTTTAATCCGAAGCTTCACTCGTCGGATCGTCTCCTGCAACGCAAGAGGTTGTGAACAACATCATCAAAGAGACTTCAGTTCCATTTTCACAAAAATACATCGTGGGTGCCCTATTCCATCCAATTTTGCCTCAACCGTTGCAAATCATGCAGGCATTGATGCCCCTGCAATGCAACTTGTACTCTTGTACTGGCTTGCTCCTGATCTGTGTCCATTCGTCCTCAGCGGCAACTAGCACTGTCTAGCGTTTTGGTCGTTGGCAGGTAGTGGGGCAGGTTGAAGCTCAACGTACTGCAACTTAAGTTCTACTCAATCGCTCAAAGACTCAGTGTACCCCTTCATACATGGATGAAACCACGCACCTATGTACCACTGGGAAACTACATTTTCAATCATTTTCATCTCAAAAATGTCGAGGACAACGGATTCTCCAAAAAAAAGATACTCAGCTGCTCTCAGCTTCCGTTATTCCAAAAAGCAAATGCAAAACCCCTTGCACGCCAGGTGTCCAACAGCGGCCGCGAACATTTCACCTGCCTCCTTCTGATTCTTTCCAAACCTCGGTTTCACCCGCCAACACGCTGCTTGAGCGTATGCTTGAGCGTGTCTGCATGCAGGTTCAGTCAAGGGACAAAAGTCCAACTTCGCAAATAGCATGCATGAAGCCACCAAAGTCCTAGAAATGGAGGCAACTTGAAACACTTTCAAACCTCAAATTCAGGTGCCAAGAATTCAGGTGTGCTCAAAACAGGTTGCCAACTAAAAACAGGCTGCCAACTCATAACTTTGTTGGCGTACATTCACATTTCAACATGGTGGCTCAGAAATACCGTGAAACTGCAGCTGTGATGCCATTCTCTGATTGACCAGGCCAGGAGTCTCGTAGAAGATCTGGCACCGCGACGGAAGAAAGAAGGTCTACCGATGTCGCGAATCCCATGTCGCGACATGTTAAGATGTCTGTCCGGTGTTAACACATCTCAGTTCCATGTCGCGAGACCTTGAAGGCATCTCCCGCAGAGAAGACTTCAGGGACGTAGAGGTTGGTGGTCTTGGCGCTTGAAGAAACCGCGATGAAACACTGAAACACCACATGCTGCAAAGGTGCGTGACATAGGCTTGTGAACTCATACCTTAGTGCTGACCCACATAAACACAAACAAAAGCAATCACTTGGACACGTTCGTGGTGGTGCGAACTTCGATGAACATCTCTCCCAGCACTGACATGTCGTGTTTCTGTGTTCCTGTGTACTTGCGCAACTTTCGCTGCACGATGCCTTTAAACCGAAATCGATACATCAATATACATCATTGATAACCTTACCATCATGATAACACAAACAATCAAACCTATGCTGCTACTGCTGCTGGCTGGGCTGGCTGGCTGGCTGGCTGCCTGCCTGCGTGCTGGTGCTGGTGGTGCTGGTGTCGTGGTGTCGTGGTGCGGTGGTGGTGGTGTTGTTGTTAATCTCCGCCAAACCTTTTCTAATCACGGTTTCTGGACTACTCCCGTCTTCCCTCAAGATCGCAGGTGATTTGGTGTCAAGAGACGCACCCATCCACTCGGCTTCTCTCTTGCAGAACCTCAAGCATCTCAAAACACATGCTCATAAACTTGGAGTAGTTGTGTCATTAATTTTAAACCACGGATCAATATTTTGATGCTGGCACCACTCCTTTTGGCCTTTTGCTTTTCTGCCAGGAAACCCATCAAAGAGCAGCGCCAGCCTGGACATGTAACTAAGCCTTTTTTTGGTTTCAAATGGATGTCTTAAAATGAGGAGGCCCTACACTTTCGATCTGCTTCCCTCATGGTGTCTTCTCGGATCCGTTTTCAGGAATCTTCAAACGGCAGCAAAGACGCGCCAGCAATAATGGTGTACTCGCATGACACCAATCCCAAACACCTTCTCCTCACAGAGCTTTGAGTATCCACCATCCTTGAGAGAAAAACAAAGAGGCGACTTGCCTGCTTAGACACGCCAACAGGTGCTTGGAATACAATCACTCTACGATTTCTCACATCGGGAATTTGACTTCTGATCTCGTCTGATTCCACTGCGCTCACCCTCATCCCAAGGTGTTTTTTCTAGAACCTATAGAAGAATGAAACATAAAAACAGTCAAAGGGAATGAAACCGACTGGGCAAACAAACAACTCCGTCACTTGTGTTTCGTGATGCTCGCCGAGCGACTTGTGAGACAGGCGCTGCACACGTGCTCTGCAGCGTGCTAGAGGAATACCCTGCCGTTTCTCGCCAGCCCTTCCCCCCGAATCGAACCCTTTAGACCTGCACCTTCGGCCTTCGCTTTGCAAAGCCGGCCTTCATGTCTGCAATCCAAGAAATCAGCGACAAGAACCTGACTCACCCTCTCGCAAACGGACACACGAAAACCCACATATACATCATATATCATATAACTATATATGTGTATCACAATAGCAAAAACATGAAGCAAATTGCTTCGCGTGCATTCAAGTTGCTCTTCATAGCCAATTCCATCTTCCTTGGCTCACGAGTTCAGCTTCAACATACCCACTACCGTCACTACCGTCACTGCTCGCCTGGGGTCAACTACCGGCTACGGTAGAGGCAAACAATTCGTGGCGTTGTTGCTTCTTCGACAAGTTGTGGTTTTGAGAGGAAAACACATCGTCGAAGCCGCAAAACCGCCAAAACCGCTGTCAATCTCCAAGAGTCAATCTCCTCCGCGCCCATATTTTCCCCAATGATGGTATTGCAGCCTGCGTCGGTTTCGCCCTCAAGTCGAGTCGCTAATCGAAAATGCACAAGAGACATCAAAGCCAAACGTCGTGCTGCCTGCCAACCATGTTCGGAAAAAGCTTCTAATTTTTGTGGGCGTCAGGGTCCTCAGGTGACGCAATCGACAATTGGGCGTGATACGGTGACTAACATCGCTGTCAAGTCGCTCGTCCAACAGCTGGCATCGGTCTAAAATCAAGAGAACTTCGTCCTCATCTAGCCTCATTTGTCAGCTTTCTTGACAAACTGACATGATGAAATTCAGCAACCCTTTTTTTGAGGCCTCGGGCGGCCTCGGGCCACTTTGGCACTGGGGGGTCTCCTATGGCTGCCAAAGGCACAAGCCATTGCCGTCCAAGTCATAAGCGACTGCAATGAGATAGAATGCGTCCTGGACAGAATGCGTGAAAGGCGTGATCGAAATGATGTGAAACACGTCAAGGTCTTGGGAGCCAACTCAAAGCAATATATGTCTACCCTACGAGTGTCGAAATTTCGAAGAGACTTGCGACGTCGGACAGTTTGCTCGGGTCCTCCAAGTTGGCCGTCCGTACTGCAAAGGCCTTTCGAGGGTTCTTCGCCATTTGCTCCTCGGATTCTCAAACCCTGTTTCGTGCTACAATATCTACAAACACAACTCCCCTTCCTCTGGAACTGAGTGCACAATAGACAATAGTACACATCTGTTACAAGTGTATCGGACGCCACTTTCGAGATTGCATGATATAGCAAGGATTTGGAACATCCCATCCAAGACAGCTCCTACCAGCACGGGTCCTTCTCGGCTGCCCTTAGTAGCGGGTACGAAAAGCCACGAAGAAAACCAACAACTTTGAGCTTTCCGTCGCAGGAGTCTACAGCGATCTGCGTCTCTTATATAGACATTTCGATGATATCCAAGAAGCACAATTTGTGCCCAGTCGGAAAGGAGTTTCTTCCGTCTTGCTACCTGAAAGAGCCGGGCGGAACACGGAGAATCTCCGAAAACTGTCAAACTCAAGCCAAATAAATTTTGTAGCTTGACTGCATGGCGAAAGGGCACGTCCAGGCCTGCTCTTCATGTGTGATTTCGCCTCAGCACCACCGGATACCGGCAGGTTCCGGCATCCCTGCATCGGTAGTATCCTCGAGAGCTTGCCATGAGATCTGCCCAAAGAGTGGAATTGAGTAAGACCTGTGAACACAGGTTCTATAACTCCAATATCCTACCTACAGTGCATTGGAGTTGCTGTCTGAAATAAAGTGAAAAAGAACATCATAGCTGAATTCAGAAACTTGAATGGCTCTAAATCGTTCTGATGACTTCAGCGTGTCCGTCACTTCAGCTGGGAACCCAACGCATTTCTCCTGTATTCTGGTCGTAGAGTTGAAACTCCTGGACGTGCGGTTGGTGGGTTGGTTGAAAGAAGTGAGCTTCAACACTGTTAAACAAAGTAAAGGTGGCGCCTCATCAAACCAATGCTGGTGGCAACTCTCAACCGGTTCCCCGATTCTTCAAGTGCAAAAAGATGCTATCCCTGGCTTAGAACTACAGACCAAAAGCATTTCCTGATTGGCACTTGGAAGCTCTCCTCGATTCGTCGTTGATCGTCCAAGCTCATTCCAGCCTGAGTTTTGGCGTGTGTGACCTGTGGCGGTATGTCCCGGTGGAGGGTTTCCAACTGAGACTCCTTTTGCACCAAAAGTAAAAAAGATTGAATGGCTTCCTTGAAAACCGACAGTATGTGAGATAGACCTTCAGGTTTGCACTAAAAAGCACCATGAAGAGCTGGACATTCCCCTTGCCTGACACCTTGTTTCAATCCACAGGCCGTTTTAGACCTCCATGCGAAACAACACTTGGACGGATTTGGAGGGCAACTGATCTGAGACTCCAAGTGCTTGAGGGTATGGTTTTCATATGTTCTCACCTCTCTTGGCTTTGCTTCTGCGGAGTCTCAACACACGTGTTTCCATGTGTTTTCGAGACATGATTTGACTCCCGGATGCGACAAACCGTGACTCTCAGCCTGGAAGACACTATAGCTTTCGCCTGGAGGATGTGGAAAAGAGGATCCACAGATTGGTAAAACAAAAAGAAGACATCAAATCACCTCAGAATATCAATGCACGAGGGGTTCCAGCACTGTTGAAAAAAGGTCAAGCCTCGTGGATCCGCGTCCTTGAAAAGCAAGATACTTTCAACAGCTTTTTGACCCTTAAGAATCTAGTCCTTCGATAATTCATTCGATGCACTTGTGTTTCTCTTTTCAAGAAGTCGATATCAATCTCCGCTCCTCCTCCTCAGCCTCCTCTGGAGCCACTCGCGTCAAGGGCGGTTCTGCCTCAGATCTGCTCCAAATTCAAAACACCCCAAGGACACGCCAACGATGCAAACCATGCAACGACGTTCAACTCAAACCTCCTGAATCTGCCTTTTGCTGAGCTGACGCCTTTGGCGTGTGCATGGGTATCGGTAAAACTTTGAAGCGAAAGCTGGGACTTTCACCTCTAATAAAATATTTATTCAAAGGTATTTTGCATTGTGCATGCAAGGCAGCATCACCAACTCGCGAGATTCGTTCTTCCTCATCCTTTTGCTAGATTCTGAATGTCCTTCCGTCGAATTCAACTTCGATGGTCTCAGTCTTCTCAGGTTCCTGCAGGGATTTTGTTCAGAAAAAATACATTTAAGGTACTACACTTTGCGGTCGATGTTTAGAGAGAAACAGTAACTTCAAAAGAGCAAACATAGCTGACAGAGCGTCAAGTTGAGCCCCGCCTCATTCCCAACCGGATCTGAGAACCTGGCATGTAGCCAAAAAAGAAGAAAACAACAGGCAAAAAGGCAAAGACCAATTAATTAAAGACCTCTTCAATAGGGCCTCTTTCTTTTTTCTTCCTTGCCGCCCCTTCCATACCATTCTGTGTGGAGGGGAAGGTGTTGAAGCTGCCCCACCATGAGCAACGAACACCTTTGATGCTTCCAAGCTTGGTCGTTAGATGTTTCTCTTCGGCACAAAACTAGACAAACACGCAAACACTTGAAACGGTGCTAAACATGAATAAACACACCTGTGGATAATAAAAGGCATGGCTGGGCTGAAAGACAAGCATCAAAGTATTATGAACTGATGGACAACACTATTTACACTTCTTTTCCTTCATCTCCCTCCTATATCCGGATTTCTGATACCTCGGGAGTATAGATGTACCGTGCCTTCGGAGTATAGACGTTCGGGATCGCGTCGATGATCTTCTGGAAGATCTTCGTGCTCGTGGGCTATAGCGATCCTCATGATTGCGATAAGAGCTCCGACTGGCTTTGCTGGCCTTGCTGTGTTGGGAGCCCGCAGAATACATTGACGAACGGCGGCCACGAGGACCGTGAGGATTTCTCATCTGACTAGACGAGAAGGATACATCGATCATGGTATCCTCCAGCTTTTCGATGAGCGTCTGAAATCTGCCTTTCTCTTTTCGATGGGATCCATCGTTTGAAAGCGCAGGTGAATCTGGAACAGGTGGAAAACTGTGCTCACTTTCATGTGACATGGAGACTTCTTCCTCAGATCGTGCATACATTTCTTCCTCTTCGGTGGCCTCTGCCAGTGCTGCAACAGCATCCAAGTCAATGTCGTCCTGGATTTCTTGGGTCTTTCAGTGCAAACATACTGGTACATGGAAACGGGTGTCAAGTAAACATTCAAGGTCCTGGTGTAGGATTTGTTCTAGAATGGGCGGAAACAAGTAGTTGGACACTTGTAAGCCTTGACTTGATGCCAAGCAAAGGCAACACCTACTTTTGAGATGGCAAATTCTAAGCAAAAAAAAAGTAACAAAAGAAAGTAACAAAAGAAACGAAGGGAAATAAAGAACACCTGAAATAAAGAACACCTTTTGAAGAATTTGCATTCCGGAAGCCCGTGAAGCACGACAAGGCCGCAGGCAAGACCAAGTGGTACGTGCGCGTCCCAGTGAGCTCAATGGCAAAAACCACCGGAGTTAGAGGAAACCGGAAGCATGAGGCAAAGAGGCCCACCATACCTGCACAAGTTGACAGTCATTACATTTGCAAACCGAGATCGCGAACCGTTGCCAAACTCGACTTCGTGCATTTCTAAGACACCAAAGATTTCACAGGAGGAGATGGCGTCCTCCGAGAGATCTGCAGGGATGATTTTTCCAATGGCTCCACCCAGAAAGGCACCCGAGATCAGCACGGGCTCTAAGGTATCTCCCGGGAATCGAGCGGAGACGCTGAGGGTGAAAGCTGCCATTTTGCCCAAAGCAAAAATCAGCAGATGACCAGCCTAGGGGAAAATGTCACAAAGTCAAACTGGCATTTTCTACATGCGGTCTATCTGCTAGTCTAGCCTTCTACTACCCCTCTTCTTCATTCTTCTCAACATGCTGAGGCATGCTGACATCTTTGAGCACTCGTGGATAGAATTACTGGCATGCTGACACATTAGAATTACTGGCGCCAGGTATGAGCTTTGCATACTAAAGCTATCAGCTCCTCGCTTAGCACAGCTCAGCAGCATGGACATCTTCTGACTCTTGGTTCAAGGCTGTTTGCAGTGAGCGGACCCCAATGCCCCAGACACCCCGCAAGCCAGTACTGCGGAAGACAGCAGATCCAATGGAGGCCACAATGCCTGCGACGAGTGGAAATATTACCGATCTTGGAAGGCCCAGTTGACTCGCCTTAGTCGAACGAACTGCTGTCATCTCTCAACCGTGAAGAATCGAGGTTAACTCAAACAGCAAACAAACGAAACAGCAAACCTCAAACGAACTGCTGTCGTCTGGGTGACCTTTGTAAGGACTATGTGAGTCCACTTGAATGCAATGCTAAAGAGATAGCCCACTATAGATGCCATAACGCCAATCAATAGAGAGATTAGCATCCACCTTGGATGAACGCCAATATAGTCAATCAAATTCACAAAAGTGCTGAATAATTATACCATTGGGTTGAACGCAAAACAAAAAAACACAATTATGCTGGTTTAAGCACAGAATGAAATGAATGACATGAACAGGAAACATACTTCTTAGTCGACGGACATGCGCTGACCGTAGATTGAATCAACGGATCCTCCAATGACCATCTCTTCAAGATTGTCAGGATGCGAAGCGAGAAAGAGAACCTCCATAAACGCCAAGCCCAAATGCTTACATTTCTGCCCTCTTGAGACTTTTCACATATCTTGGAGTTTGTCTCAAATCTGTCACTGGACAACGTTCATCGTTTCAGTTGCATGATCATCCTTGAACAGTTCTTGTCAAGTGGTCGGTTGTCTCACTCTATCATTCCCAGCCTTGTTCCCCAAGAATGATCGCATCACAGATGTCGACACAATGGAGCCGATGAGGATCATGCACAGGACCCGCGTCGTCAAACGTGAAGAGACGTGCTGCAACTCTTCCATGGCAAACAGAATGCCTGGCAAGCTGGAAACATGCTACATGCAGCATGCAGTGCAGCACAAAACAGCTTCGCATGGCTTCGTGCTTGATGAACAAGCCAGAGAAGATGATGTCGACACGAAAAAGGACTCCAATATTCCAGCTGCAGAGGCAGAATAACTAGAAAGCTTTATGGTTACTAAGAAACTTCAAAGACATACTGGAAAACATTATTTTTAATACAGGTGAAACGATTCCCAGGGAAGCTTCTAGTTACCAGAAAACTTTATGGTTACTAAGAAGTTTCAAAGACACACTAGAAAACATCATAATCACTACAGGTGAAACGATTCCCAAGGAAACTTCCAGTTACCAGAAAACTTTATTGTTACGAAGCTTCAAAGACATACTAGAAGACTTTATGGTTACTAAGAAGCGTCAGGCATACTAGAAAGCTTTATTGTTACTACAGGTGAAACGATTCCAAAGGAAGCTTCTAGTTACCACAAAGCTTTATGGTTACTAAGCAGCTTCGAAGACATACTACACAGCTTTGTATATTGTTACTACAGGTGAAACGATTCCCAAGGAAGCTTCTAGTTACCAGAGAGCTTTATGGCTACTAAGAAGCTTCACAGGCATACTAGAAAGCTTTATTGTTTCCGCAGGCGAAACGATTCCCTAGGAAGCTTCTAGTTACCAGAAAGCTTTATTGTTACTACAGGTGAAACGATTCCCAAGGAAGCTTCTAGTTAACAGAAAGCTTTATTGTTACTACGGGTGAAACGATTCCCAAGGAACCTTCTAGTTTCCCGAAAGCTTTACGGTTACTAAGAAGCGTGGAAGACATACTAGAAAGCTTAAGTGTTACTACAGGTCAAACGATTCCCAAGGAAGGCAGCTTCTAGTGACCAGAAAGCTTTATGGTGACTAGGAAGCTTCAAAGACATACTAGAAAGCTGTATGGTTACTCAGAAACGTCAAAGACATATTAGCAAACTCTATAAAATCTAACTACAAGTGAAACGTTTCGCGAGGAAGCTTTCTAGTTACCATATAAAATTTTATGGTTACTACGAAGATTCGAAGGCATACTAGAAAGCTTGATATTTTGTTACCGCAGGTGAAACGATCCCCAAGGCAGCTTCTAGTGACCAGAAAGCTTTATGGTTGCTGAGAAGCTTCAAAGACATACTAAAGAGCTTTATATGTTGTAACACATACTAGAAAGCTTTATTGTTACTACAGGTGAAACGATTCCCAAGGTAGCTTTTAGTTACCTGAAAGCTTTATGGCTACTAAGAAGCTTCAACGACATACTAGAAAGCTTTATTGTTATTACAGGTGAAGCGATTCTCCCAAGGAAACTTCTAGTTGCCAGAGAACTTTATGGTAACCAAGAAGCTTCAAGATTGGCTAGCCCCACAGCAAACAATAAAATTGAACTACCTGAGGGCATTACCAGGCAGCTCTGTCAATCAGGACTAGGTCCGAAGGCCGGAGCTATACAAGTTACAAACCATAGTGAAACACAGCAGTGAAACCTGGATAGGGAACAATGCCAGGAGCTGTCTGTACAGGAGAAGCGACAGTCTTCAAAGGTCGCGTCTCACTGGATCGGGTAGCATAACTCACGAGCAAGAAGGCTTGCCCAGCATGGAACAGAAAGTTAAGCGGAGACCAGTGGTGATAGATTCCAACATGTCACCAATGCACAGCGTAGGGTCTTCCCTGCCGAGTGTGTAACCTGTTCCCGACGCAGAGTTCTTGACAGCATATGGCATTGGTGTGCCAGAGCTGCGCCCACGCTTGCGGGCCACCAACTCAAGCTTCCAGCAGCAACTCGCCAGCGGCGTTCTTGACACCGGCCTCAACATGCGGCACCACCCGCCGCCGCCGCAGTGCTCGCCCACCAGCTCGGGCCAGCAGCACGGCCAATTGATCATGGAGTCGGTTCTTCACAGTGTCTGGGCTGCAACCTTCACGGCAACGAGACCACACAAGCGGTGGAGGAAAGCTCGGGTTTCCTCGGCGCGGCCTTCGCGCGCAGTAGCTGTCTGATTTCGTGCCCGTTTGTGAGCAGCGTAGCCAGTAGAGGCTGCCCCGCTGCGTCGACGCGTCTCATACCAATGGCTTTCCCCTAGGGCGTTCA
Organism: Durusdinium trenchii; assembly: GCA_963970005.1. NCBI lineage: Eukaryota > Dinophyceae > Suessiales > Symbiodiniaceae > Durusdinium > Durusdinium trenchii. Next base: position 94,950 of record CAXAMN010015980.1, on the reverse strand, counting down.
CGACCGCGACATCTAAGGCAAGGGGCGCCAAACCATGCGGTCGAAAACCATCAGGGAGTCGTGGAACAAGGCCTGCAGCTCCGCGGGCAAAAATGTCAGCCGGTCGACGGCGACCTGGCAGAAGGCCAGGGCCTCCAACTGAGGGCGAACTTGTGCCCGCGATATCGCGCAGCATTGTGAACAACCACACTGTCGCCACTGCCAGTGCAACTCAGCGCGCGCCGACCCTTACAATCAAGGACTCGACCGCAGTAGCCGCAAGGGCCTCCCCCGGCACACACGTCGACTCGCAGGTGACCTCCTACCAAAGCAAGAAAATCATCCCTAGAAAGAAATGTGTCAAGCGCATGTAAAGGAACTAGGCCCAAAGCTGCGTCGGCACCATCGGTCGAGTATGCGTGTAGCCGACAGACATCATCACTGCTTGCGCGCGCGAGCCAGCCATGAGTCTGCGCGGTACCAAGTGGGTACTAAGAGAGCTCTGCGTCAACTTACTGCTGAGTTCGGATAGAGCACGCCAGCATCAGCCAGGCGAGTGCGGCAGTGCTCCAGAGCAGCGTGTAAATTGCTACCAGGAACACCACCATCCCAACCAAACGCAGGCCAGAGGTCAGCACAGCGTTCTAAGGTGGCATTGCGGGATCCAATCCAGGCAGCATCAGCAACAGCCAAGGAAGACCGTAGCCCCAAACCACCAGAGGAGGCAGGCAAGGTAGCCTGCTCCCATGCCAGGGCATCAGGGGTGAAGCCGGTCATCGTACGGAAGCTGTCTCATACAGGCGCATCAAAAGCTTCCAACGCAGGGCGACATAGTCGACTGGGAGTGGTGCGGGACAGGTACTGCATTCGCCCTGCCGCGCATGACCAGCGCATCAGGTAATACCCGACCTGTAAATCCGGCAGTTGGGGTAGTCGCTGTAGGAGAGCAATCTGCTTTGCGGCAATTCCGTGCCGCAGACTGTCCTGCCCCAATCTGCAGTGGAGTTGTGTTGTAGAACGTTGGCTACACAACGGAGAAATTCCTTCTGAGCCATCGGCAGTAGCCCAGCCGCCACGAAGTCCCGAGTAGCTACCGGAGCCGCGAAGATCTCGTCCAGGGAGGGCAGAGAAGCGAGCAAGGCAGCATCCACTCCTCGGCCATCAGCAGCAAGGGGGTGGCTGTTGTGTGACCAGCCGCGCGGCCATGCGAGTTCGATGAACTCCACCATTGCATCGACGACTGACGAGACGAGAAGACTCGGGACAGCCGACAAGTTGGCGAGCCCGGAGCCAGTCCACCGGTGGAGCACCCGGAAGAACACCGAGTTGGTGAGCATCCATGTGCGCTTTCAAGCCTGCGAAGCTCTCCCATCCAGCATGTCCAGAGGGTCTATGGGCCACACAGCTGGGCAGAGGGCAAAAGAAGCGGCCTGCATCTGGAGCGGGAGCCCTGTCCATGTCGACATCCTCCTGGTCAGAAAACATAGGCACATTGCAAGCCCTGGTGAATGCGGCAGAAGCAGTAGGTGCTGCAGCTGCCGCTCTGCGCGGGCGCTCCCCCCAACGCGAGTACCGGGCGCGCGCGACATGGCCAGCACCAGGTTTCATAGATTCAGAAACCCAGGCAGGCATAGCTTCTTCAAAAACATACTAGAAAGCTTGACATATTGCTACTACAGATGAAACGATTCCCAAGGAAGCTTTTAGATACAAGGAAGCATTATGGTTACTAAGAAGCTTCAAAGACATACTAGACAGCTTTATATATTGTTACTACAGGTAAAACGATTCCCAGTGAAAAGATTCCCACGGAAGCTTCTAGTTACCAGAAAACTTTACGGTTACTAAGAAGCTTCAAAGACATGAAAGCTTTATATATTGTTACTACAGGTAAAACGATTCCCAAGGAAGCTTTTAGTTACCAGAAAGCTTTATGGTTACTAAGAAGCTTCAAAGATATACTAGAAAGCTTTATATATTGTTACTACAGGTGAAACGATTCGCAGGTGAAGCGATTCCTAAGGAAGCTTCTAGTTACTAGAAAGTTCTATTGTTACTAAGAAGCTTCAAAGACATACTAGAAAGCTTTAGAAAATGTTACTGCAGGTGAAACGATTCCCAGTGTTTCTCTTTTGAGGAACACGTTCATTGCACGAGAAAGCGCGCAACAACCAGTCTATCTTCTTGGGAAAACCCCGCCTGACAATGGAGCATTGAAGCTGGCTGCAAAGCCGCAGCAAAATCCCAAGGACGCCAGGAGAGACCTTCAGTGCCGGTAGAATCCATGTTTTCTGACAGGCTCTGCAACACATCCGCCTCCCACTAAAACTGAAAGCAACTTAAACATCTCCAAGAAGGCTGTGTTCGCGCTGCACGTATCCCACCTGGTCAGTGTCAAGTAGTTGCAGAGTACTCAAACAACTTGGCGTTTAGGGATAATATATGAACATACAGATTTTCCCACCCTGCTTTGCATCGAAACGGCAATGAACGTCATGCCAGTTTCCATAAAGATCTAGAAATCAAATCATTAGTTCGGGAGTGAACTAGGAGCGTCCAAGCTTACTCCCTTACTTACTACTTAATTAAGGGGGCAGGGCCAAACCCAACCAAATTGCAAATTGCAAATAAGGCACAAACCCAACCAATCATGCACGACAAAGAGGTGCAAACTTGGATGGTTGGGCCATCTCCACCCATGGTACCTCCTCCAACGAAATAGATTGCAGTGATAACCACACGTAGGACTGCGCATTTGAAGGGTATCGGAATTCCCGCAGCAACTGCCAGCAATGATTGCACTGTTCCACCTCCCAGAACTTGCTTTCCATAATTGTCAGGCGCTAAGTCAACGATCAGGCCGATGATGAAAAGGCAAAACATGCCCGCTACGATGTAGATGAGATCCTCTGGAAGATCGGTGAGTGCTCTGGGTAGGATGTAGCCCTTCTTCTCATAAGCTTCACCTGAGAAGCTATTGCAACCATTGACCCCAAGAGGGCAACCAACGTACTTGATCATATCATGGAGTCCAGCCACCACAAAACCCAGAAAGGCAGCAATGATGCACACGAAAATGACCAACAGCGGTGGCAGGACATCCCTCATGGTATGCGAAGCCGACGGCCCCTCTGGTTGTACCGAGAGCATGGAAAAACGGTCTGACCGCTCTGTGAGCGATGTTCTTGATTGACTGGCTGCTCTGGAAAAATTTCCAGGAAAATATGTCTCAACCACTCCGATTTCCTTACAGAAACAAAAGCCAGCATTGCTCGACAAGCACAAACACACCGCGGCTTGGTAAGCTGCTTGACAACTTGACTCAAACATGAGTTGTACAAAGAAACTTTCTCTCAAAGACAACTCTGGAGAAGAGAAAAAAGAAACCAACACATGCTGCACTGCTAGGCATCTTTGTCACCTTGAAGAGGAGGATCATCTTGGATGACCTTTTCATCCTCAGAATCATGCTGATCCTTCTGATCCATTTCCGTCTCCACTGTCTCCATCTTTACCCTGTCCTTTGCGGTCTCATTGCCCTGGCTGCCTTCGACCATGTAAAAAAGTCAGGTGGACATCCCGCCCAGCTGTACAACTCACTTGGCTTGGCCAACTGCGGTCCGGCAACATCTTCCTTTCTGGCGGTGTTTTTGCTTTGCTCAAATCGGTTTGGCTAGTCTCTTATCAAATTCATTTCCTTCTCCTGACCTGCAAACTTCAAGCACAAAAGTCTTAGGTCCTAGACGCATACAGTAAAGTAGAATAAATGAATAAACAAGGCACCTGGGAAATATGAAAATAGCAAAGGGAACGAACGACATGGATTGAAACGGAACGCATCAAACATGAAGGTCATGGTCTTGTTGTGCATTGGATTTTCATCCGGAGTTGCTGCGAAACCCTGAGCTCTCCAACACAGGGCGGAGGTGGCGGAGCCTCTGGAAAAAGAGCTTGGGTTTCTTTGAAGATCTTCGAACAGGCGCCATGTCTTTAAAGCTGAAAGCTGAATTCAAGGTCTTCCTGATTGAATTTCAGTTCAGAGGTTCTTATAGTTCTTAGAAGAAAGAAAACATGACTTCCAGTTCTGGTTCCCTGGAACCTCTTCGCTGAGAAGATTTCGTGCCAAGCAGCTTCAGTATCCGTTCCTGGCTCCTGAAGGCAGCTTTGGCTCAAACTGCTCAAGGCCGGATAGACTCGAAAAGCCGCATTTGATGCCGTGCCAGACGAAAACAAGTGCAATTGCAATCGCTTCGCCCTCCTGCTTGCAGGCTTTGAGCTGTGCACTTCTCTGGTTTAAGGTCTTTTGCACGGAGTCTTCAATTGCGACGAAGGCTCTCCTAAGATGAAGGTAGACAAGATATTCTGAACTGACCAAACATACAGAAAGGGAAGACATGTAAGTCATCGAACGGGTACATGACAATATATTGAACAAATCTAAAAACAGGGAACACCACAGAGCCTATGATGGAAAGGAAAAATGGAGGAGGGAGGGGAGAGGAGAGAATGCAGCGGTTCGGCCATGAATCTCACAATAGAGTCCGAAGCGTGATATGCAATCTTGGACCTATGGCTGCGAGTGTGCTGCAAATTGCTTAGAGAAATAGGTGGTACAGAACAGAGTGGTACCGTAATTCAGTGCCAGTATGGTGGGTTGATTTGGTTTGATGGGTTCCGGCAACGGGCCAAGAATTGGATGGGCAACGGGAACAGCCAAGCCTCGATCGTTGTGTGTCCAGGCGAAGCTTTTCATTGGTGACCTTGGACTCGAGAACGAAAGAATCGAGAACGACATGAACAAATGATGTTTCACATTCGATGTGCGTACTGGTGCAGGTTATAACTGCTGGATAGCCATGATACTGTGTAATATCTCACGATGGCAAACCTCAAACGGGGCGACATACGAAGTCTTGGAACAACCCCTAACTTCTTCTCAATGCTTTCAATCCTCCCGATCGTGTTTGAACAGATTGAGAGATCAATCCGAAACCCAAGGTCAACATGTCAACCTGTCTTCCTTGGAGACTTCCCGACTCGATCTTCTCAAGCGACCAGCAGGCGCTGCTGAAAAGTCTTCCTTAGCAAAAAGAATTCTTTTTGAACCCGAACTTCAGCCAGCACAACTGCAACCAGGTCCCAAACGAATTCTGAAATGGAAGCAGGTCCGTACGGTGTGTTCCTTTGAAGCATTCTCAAATCCAGCCTTTCAAGAATCCAGAGTTAAATGAACCAAAAGGATCCAAGAGGCCTTATTTTTTGCACTGATATGGACATTGTCAGCCGAAGATCTTTTTCCTGTCGGGATGGCCTGTTAGGTTTTATTAGGTCTTGGAGGGTAGATCTCGAATGACACATCTTCTTTTCGGTCGAGGAGCGCTGCCTCTTCTGAGGTTGGGAAAAGGGTCATGCAGCCACCCACATCCATGACCTCTGTGGACATTCGTCGACCGAAAAGAGAATACTACGTGAAAATTGAATCACGAATCCGCCTGCGGATCAAGGCTGGCAGCGCTAAGACTATCTCTCAAAGAGAAATAATAAACACATGTTTAGATAGACTTTGTCTTTTCATTTCTTGACCAATCCCCAGGGTCCATGTCAAGCAACTATCTTAGGCAGGATGATGCAACAGTTGAGTCACGTTTGCGTTCTTTGGCTTCCTTATTTTGCATGATGCATTGAGCGTGAAAAGCTTTTTTTGTCAATGTTTGCCTTAAATGGCTTGCGAGGCAGCAAGCGGCATCAAGCGGCCGTCCTAGATAGATTTGACTCGAATTCGCCTTGGCGAAGCTCGAAAGTGTTGGCACGGTGCAGTCTCCCATCCCACCTGCCGCGGTGCAGTGCCTCAGAACCGAGTTTTCCCGAAAGCACATGAGGTGCTTTAACAGCACTTCAGTCACTTCACTTTAATAGCTTTCGAATGCTTTCGAGGTGCTCGTAGATGTGCCAGCTTGACGACTGGCCAAACTCACCTCGCAAGTCAGAAGGTTTCCTTCTGGATATGAACATGTATTATATGAATCTGAACTAAACATCTTGTGCCATCGCCTCGTAATCTGCGAAGTCCAGTGTCACGACCTCAGTGCACAGGGTCCTTCTTCTCACACTCCACGGCTGAAGACGGTAGCATCTGGTGATGCTGATATCATGCAAGCAAAACAGTCTGAACCAGAAGCTGACTGGTAGTTGCTGGTGCAAAGTATCTCGTATCAATCTACTTGTATCCTGTGGTACATTCTTACTTGTGTTTGCATTCAACCGTTGCTCTCATCTTCGTTTTTCATCCAGTTTTTGCTTAGCATGCCGATTGCTGAGGCAAGCTCCGAGCCCTTTTTTCGGGTCGATTCCTTGCACAAGACCATGTAAACTGGACCAACATTGACCAAATGCCAAAGGTCTCCTCTCCAGGTCCACCAGGTTTGCTACAGCCTTCTAAGCAATAACTATACTAGTTCTATATATATATATATTCATTACAACTTCACATATCTGTTTTCCCGTTGCTTTGGCTTCATGTTATTTGTTCGCTCATTTCAACATGTCGGAGACAGCGAGACTGGATCGGGCCGCGTTTTTTTTAAAGGATTTTTTCCGTTTTTTTGGGGAATTTTTTTCTGGTCCTGTTGTGGGCGCCTTCCCTCAGGCTCGTGTCTCCAAAATGATAGTTGTTTCTCCGTGCGAGACCCCAGAAGTGACATAGGACTCCTCCAAAACGAGCGTTTCGTGCTCACGACACTGGCCACTGCAGGCAGCACAGCTTTGCAAGCTGGCCACCTGCAAGTGCTCACCTTCTTTCCTTCCTTCCTTTCTTGCTGCCTTCTTTCCTTCCCTTCCCTTCCTTCCTTCCTTCCCTCCTTCCTTTCTTCCTTCCTGCATCACATAAGCAAAGCAAGGATAGCGAACAGCCACAAAAGCAAAAAGCAACAAAAGCCAACAGAAGCCTTCGAAAGTCAACACAAGTCACCAAAAGCCAACAGAAGCCAGCAAAAACCAACAGAAGCGAGCAACAGCCACCAAAAGCCAGTAAAAGCCACCAGAAGCCAGCAAAAGCCACCAGAAGCTAGCAAAAGCTACCAGAAGCCACCAGAAGCCAACAAAAGCCACCAAAAGCCAGTAAAAGCCACCAGAAGCCAGCAAAAGCCACCAGAAGCTAGCAAAAGCTACCAGAAGCCACCAGAAGCCAACAAAAGCCAGCAAAAGCCAACAGAAGCTAGCAAAAGCTACCAGAAGCCACCAAAAGCCACCAGAAGCCAACAAAATAGCCACCAGAAGCCAACAAAATAGCCACCAGAAGCCACCAAAAGCCACCAGAAGCCACCAGAAGCCACCAAAATCCAACAGAAGCCAACAAAAGCCACCAAAAGCCAGTAAAAGCCACCAGAAGCCAGCAAAAGCCAACAGAAGCTAGCAAAAGCTACCAGAAGCCACCAGAAGCCAACAGAGATACCTAATGCCTAAACGTGAAAAAAAATCCAAAAAAAAAACGAAAAAAAATCCTTGAAAAATATGAGTTCCACTGGATCGTTCTCCGTCCGTTTCTTCTTTTGGATCTCCCAAACAGTCTGAAGTGGCGTTTTCGAAAGTAAGTTTCGGGTGAAAGAAGGTGAACTTATTTATTCCACTTGATTCATCAATGTTTAGGTTTTCACTTAATAAAATATCATATTTTCTAACTGTCATCCTCTGTAATGCCTCGTCGACTATACTATCACCTCATTTCATCATTGGTCGGCAACAACAACACTTTGGCGGACTTTGGCAATATATGTCATCTACAGAACTGCTGCTGTTTACCATGCCGTCACCGTCACAATGCTTTCAAACCACCCTATCGTCTAGTCTAGCTCTTATTTCAGCAAGAAGGGCAGAGTCGTCGCACGCACAAACGCGGAGTTATCAGTTATCACCGCACCTTCTCTTTAACATCAGTTGACGGTAGAACTTGGGTCTCAACCTGGGCAAACAAACACAGTCAACCAACGATGCAACGAGTGTCTTGGCATGATTGCAATGATGGACTATTGATGAGGTTTGAGAAAACATGAGAACACATACTAAATGAACCCTTTTCTAGTTTTAACAGTGGCCCAAGAACTCAAATAGCAAACACCAGAGGCCGCTAACAAAAATGCGGCCGCCCTGTTCTACCTGATGAGAAAGCTTTGTAGCTAACTCTGATCCTGAAAGTTCCATTGGGCGAAGCGCAGCTCAGCAACCCGAGGCGTTGCAGGAGGAGTTCCCATTGGTGTTCCCTGTGGCGTTGCTGATGGTGTTGCCCAGGGTGTTCCATCGGGCGTTGGATCCTGAAATTGACGCCGCACATTTGGTGGCCCAATTTCTTCCAGCAACACTCAGCAACACTTCTCTATCACACTAAGGAGCTTGCTGGAGAAATTGTCTCAACTCCCAACTCCTCACAACGCTGCTTCTTGTAGACTTCCCAGCCTTGAAATAACGACCGTGCAGTCTCGCAAAAGAACATTAAACAAATTCAGTGTTTCGGCATGTAATTTGCTGTTTGTTATTTGCTTCTCTTTGCTCCGGGCCTGTCTGACTATCTCTCGATTATATATCAGTGTTACCGGCCAGTTGGGGCGGCAAAGTAGTGCGCTGGATGTTTCACGGTTCGGGCAGAGTGACGCGCCCTGGACTTTTGCGAGTACACGAAGCACATGCTGAAGCAGTCAGAAAACATGTCAGAAGACATGCCGTACTTGATGCCACAAATCTCAATGTGCATGTGGGAATATATGTCGGAACAACAATGTCGGAACATATGTCAGAACACGTTCCCGAACAACATCTCAGAACATTGTGTCAGTGGACGTGTCAGGCACGTCTGTCAGGATTAGTTCTATTGAGATCTATTAAGTTATTATCTATTTTTTCTGTTATCTTCATTGTGTGCTTCTCAGCGTTTGTTCTACGTTTTTTCTTTCTTCTCGGGACCTTCGCAGCAATCAGAACAATAGTTCTTCCTGCGCCAAATGGTACCTCGGCGCAAAGCGCGACATGCTCCGACCATGGCTCAAAGCGCCTCCTAAGTCGTTGTGGGGCGAACCCCGGGTGAGCAAGATAACAGAAAAAAACAAAACAAGAAACGTAATGACAGGAAAGGAAAGAAAGAAAGGAAGGAAGGCAGAAAGGAAGGAAGGAAAGATCTTATTCCCCAAGCAGTTTACTGTTAGGGGTTCTCAATGCTTTAAAGAATGGTCAATGGTCGCCTTGGTGCTGGATGGTCTGGTCGGGTTCCCGGCCGGCTTGTCTCCCACTTCCTTTCATTTGTCTCCCATTTGTCTCCCAGGCTGGGTGCTTGTGGTCGGGTTCCCGGCTGAGGTCTGTCCTTGCTGGCGTCCGCCCTTTTCCGCTGGCCACGTAACAGTTCTACTCATTTGTTTCCCAGGTCTGTCACTGTTGGTGTCCGCCCTTCTCCGCTGGCGATGCAACATTTCTATTCATTCGCTTTCCAGGTCTGTCACTGCTGGTGTCCGCCCTTTTCCGCTGGCCATGTAGCATTTCTATTCATTTGTCTCTCGGTGTCCGCCCTTTCCTGCTGGCCATGTAGCATTTCTGTTCGTTTGTCTCCCAGCCCTGTAGTGCTGGTGTCCGCACTTCTCCGTTGGCCATGTAGCATTTCTAGTCATTTGTCTCCCAGGTCTGTCGCCGCTGGTGTCCAGCATTTCTATTTGTGCAGGTCTGTCAGTGGCATAGTCCGCCCTTTTCCGTTGGCCATACAGCATTTCTAGTCATTTGTCTCCCAGGTCCGTCACTGCTGGTGTCCGTCCTTTTCCGCTGGCGATGCAACATTTCTAGTCATTTGTCTCCCAGGTCTGTCACTGCTGGTGCCCGCCCTTTCCGGCAGGCAATGCAGCATTTCTATTCATTTGTCTCCCAGGTCTGTCACTGTTGGTGTCCGCCCTTTTCCGCTGGCGATACAACATTTCTATTCATTTGTTTTCCAAGGCTGTCGCTGCTGGTGTCCGCCCTTTTCCGCTGGCCATGCAGTATTTCTATTCATTTGTCTCCCAGGTCTGTCACTGTTGGTGTCCGCCCTTTTCCGCTGGCGATGCAACATTTCTATTCATTTGTTTTCCGAGTCTGTCACTGCTGGTGTCCGCCCTTTTCCGCTGGCCATGCAGTATTTCTATTCATTTGTCTCCCAGGTCTGTCACTGTTGGTGTCCGCCCTTTTCCGCTGGCGATGCAACATTTCTATTCATTTGCTTTCCAGGGCCTTGCAATCCTTTGTCTCCCAGCTCTGGACGTCGCAAGCTCTAGGTTCGATTTTGAAAAACACAAACTTTTTGGGGTCTACGGTGGTGTAATTTTCTTGTTTCTAAAGAGAATTCTGGTTTCTATTGGTAGTAAGACTTGTTAAGGGCGTTAGACATGTTGGACTTTCAAAAAGATGATGCAGCTCTGGGTCTTTCTCGGCCCGGTGTCTGTGCTACTTCACATTGAAAATGCATGTGTCCTGAGAATTTCAGCTCAGGTACAGCTCGACTCAGGGACCCAATCCCAGCAATTCGTGCAGCGCATCAATTCCCGAGCCTGGAACAGCTTGATGGTAGATTTGAGACAAAGAGACATCAGAAACAAAGATCTAATTAGAACATATTCAGTATTCAAAAATCAAATGCAGCAAAATTTGACACCGTGAAATTCAGAAACTTGAACCTCGACACCGCCAGACCTCCTTCGTGGTGCCATTCGGCAATTCCTTTATGATGCCGCTCAGAGCCTCATGCTTGTCACAACAACACACACAACAAATAAATTGGAATCGTTTCACCTGTAACAAGAAGCTTTTTAGGTCTTTGAAGCTTTATTGGTCATGGCGTCTCACAGCCCCCACCTGCCAAGCACCGGTGCGGCAAAGGCCTCCAGGCCAAGCGTGCCAGCAATGGCTGGACCTGAGCGCCCTCCCAGTTTGTGAGGATGTTCATGTGGCAACATTCACAATTCTTTTTTTCCTTCACACAAAAAAGAAGAAACTCAAAACAAACACTAAAGATGCTTCCCGCACAGCTCCCCGATTCCTGCACTTCAACCCTTTCTCTGCCTTTGGTGGCCCGACCAGCTGTCTGCGAATCCTGGGAAGCCCAACCTTGGTTCACGGAAGTTGTTAACGCTCTACCCAAACAACAGCTACAATCAATTCTACAAGCTTAGGCCTTCTAAACGCCTTTGGCCTGTGACCTCATTGTGCAATTGGAATCACTTGCAATCAGAAATGCTTTGCCATGCTTTGCCGTCCGAACTTCACCTCTGACACCTTTGCGAGCCAAGAAGCCAAAAGACCCAGGTCCAGCCATGACCACCACGCTTCACGCTGTGCCGATGTCCAACTAAATGCCACAACACCTTCATCCGAAGAAAACCGAAAATAGATCCGATCTCGCCTGCGGTGGGTGTTCTGTCGATTGAAACCATACCTTTGCCATCCTTTGCCTCATTTCACCAAGCGCACCTTTGCCCATCGTGGTGCACGTCGGCAAAGGAAGAGCGCAGTGCCTTGCATTTGTGATTCGCTTCTTTGATCAGCATGCGAGAAGATCGAAACACACACACTAATGGAAAAAAAGACAGTCAAAAGAAAGTGAGCACTTTTCCTTTCCTCTCGCATTGCGCCTAGAAGTCCCATCGGGTTTTGCAGGACTCGGACGAAGTCCTCCAGTCCAGTCTCCGCCCTGGAACGAACAAGAAGCTAGGAACAAGTGCATCGCTTCTAGTAACAAGTGCCTTACTATAACAAGAAGCTATTAGTTAATTCAATTAACTAATAGCAAACATTGTTATTACTAGTAAGGCACTTGTTACTAGAAGCGATGCACTTGTTCCTAGTAGCGAACATGGTTTTCATCTTCTCGTCTCCGCCCTGGAACAACTTTCGACTTCCAAGCAATGGCTCGAAGTGATGCCAAGCAGCCCGTCGACAAGCAGCAAGCCTCAGGATGCAGTTTGATGCGGATTTGAAGTTGCGGGTGTTTCGCTTGGACCCTGGCAAATGTAGGGAAAGACTTCCAATTCCTTCAAAGAAAGGCACTCAGCAATTGACCTGTGAAAGGCATTGATCCAAAGAACGCTTCTTGTGAAAGTGTACTTGCGACTTAGCAAGTAAAAAGTCTGTAGCTTTGACGCACGACCAGCACTCAAAGCTGCCTGTACCAGGACAACCAGCTGCTGACACGCTCTGCTACACCAAGTGGGACTGTACCACTTCCTGTGAACACATCGACTTGTTTCAAGCACAATCTAATGGGAACTTCGGCAATCCACTCTTGCAAAAAGACACATGTGTCTGCCAGTTGGACATGTGTGGCTGTGTTGCCAGTTTGGAACAGAAGTTTGTGTTCTGGGCAGTTGCTCTTCAAACGTGCACCCAGCGATGCGCTGTCTGCATGTACGAATGATGTCATTCTGTTTCTCCATCTTGCGCCACGAATCACTACATTCCGAAAAACATAAGAACTCAGCCAGGTTTCGTGAAGCACATTTAAGAACAATAGACTTCCATATGATACTATATGCCAAAGAATGCCAAATAGAATCTTGATGGAAGCTTTGCACAGAATTTGTCTCCTCTCGCCAGAACCTCCACCCCCAGTGCCTTTGACAGACTTCTCAGAGCTGTGCGTCTCCTTCACAAATGTTACGCTGGATAGCCAGTGCTTCTTCTGGATCTTGCTTCGTAAGTGTTCTGTTTGCCAATGATGAACCTCTGGAACGCTTCGAATGCCATGTTTGGTCCATGTTCTGGCCCTGCCACACACACACACATGAGCAACAAACTTTGCTTTGATGTGGTCGCCGCTCTCCGAGCTGTATTGCGTTAGTGGAACACAAACAATCTAGCAAGCTTCGGGTCAGAGCAACAGCAAACAACCATAAGTTAGAAAACCTTGCTGTGAGAGCTGAGGCAAGTGCTTCATACATTGCTGCATAAAACGAATGCGACACGGGCCGCCTCCTTCGCATGGCCATTTTGACCATTCGCCATGCCTCCGCTGTAGAGCGTCCGTGACTAATTCTGGCGCCAAATCTTCGGACAAAATCTGTCACTACGCCACTATTTGTGCCATTTGGATCCAACTGCGCGGGATCACACAATTCGTGAAGAACGACTGCGCCGTGTGATTGGGAACATAAGCACTCAATCATAAGCACAAAGAAACATGTTTCAACACAAAAAGAACATGTACTCCAGTGACACATGCGATTAATGAGTAATGATTAATTAATGTATATAATGTAGCACGTCCTGGCCATGCTGCATCCAAGATACCGTTGCCATCAGTCTTCTTTTCGAGGCTAGTTAAATTGCCTCAGTGACTCAGCCCCATTGTTCTCGTCGGACAAGGTGGGTAAAGCTGTGCCGCTACTCTCTGAGAGGGAATGACATGATTAATGTCTACCGCGCAGTCTTGGGAAGATCTGGTGGGGTACGGTTACATAGGCATGATTCTGCGTACTCGTCCAAGAGCAGCATTGCAAGCCTTGCGCTGAAAGGGTTTAATGCCTTGTATGAAGCTCTCCTTTTCTAGCTGAGGAAGCGACCGTGACCTTGCCAAAGCAACTCTAGCCTGAGAGCATGGCATGCAGCATGCCTCCAACATCTGAGCTCAGCGCGCTGCCACGCTGTCTTGCGGAATCAATTCATGACGGCACAACTCGCAGTCTTTTCTTATTTTGCACACTGTGCTTTGTTCATCTTAAAAAATAATTGCCACTTCCGGTCAGGATTCAAATTGATCACTTGAGTTATCTAGCTTCTCCTGTCACCTGAAACTGGAAGTGCTGGGGTCCCATACAAGCCCGGCGCCAAGGACAAAGTTAGTGGCACAAGGCCACCGTGTCGCCCAAGTCCTGTGATGTGTCTGGAACGGACAGCCGAATCTGTCACACTTTCGTTGGCAGACTACCGTGGCTTTTGTCTGTGTTTGACTGCCCTCCTGAGGCCAAGTGCAGACCCAATCTCAAAGATCGGCTCACAGGGCGCCTGGCATGGGGCTCAGACTTTCTCGACTGGACAACACAGGAAAACAAAGACACCTTCTCTTTTTTGGCAAACATTTTCAGAATTTCAGGTGATGATGCGTACTTCTCGGATACAGTCTTACAAATCTACTGCAGCACCTTGACTTTGCAGAAGAGCTCATGGCTGGATCCTGGGACATGCGCAGTATGCCACAAAAGAGATCTTGCGCAATTCGAAAAACACAAGGACTCCCTAAAAAACAAATTCATGAGGGAAGCTCGATGATAGCACCAAAGGCTCGATGATTCGCCTGCTGTCGAAGTTCTTGCAGCAAAACACCACGGGCAATCTTGCCAGTGGCCGCATTCCTTGCAATTCAAGTGGTTTGCTTTGCTTACACATTCAAGTGGATTATGTCTGCAAGGGTTCCACGAAAAGAACCCAGCATCGTTTGAAGCCAAACTGTGCACTGGACTTCCGTTCAGAATATTGCGGACTACGCACAATGCGCACGCAATGCGCTGCACACCTTTTCTGCGCATTACGCTTTTCCCATTCTGTTGCCCACTGCAATGCGCTGCAGCAGCCTTGCAGCTCTTCCAGAAGAGACCTCCGCAGGGAACTCAGCAAACACCCGTTGCCATGAATTGCCATGAATTAGGCACCACTTGGACCCATCGTGAAAATGAAGTGTGTTGATGTATGTTGAACCTGCATTGTTTGGAGTTTTTCTATTTAAAAACGCGACCAGTCTCTACCAAGCCCAAGCTGCGTAGCTTCTTCCCATTTTTGACGTTTTGCGCATGCATTGATTGCAGAGCTGTAAGTGATGACATTCACCTGGCAATCAGAGACAAAAAAGACTCGGACTCCTTTACCTGAAATTCTCCCGTGCGTAATGCACGCTTGGTGCATGCGCCGCTCCCTGTCAATTTCGCCTGCAAATTCTTCTGCAAAATATCACCTCAGATTTGCATCTCGAAGCTCACAAGGCGTGACAAGGCGTGCCACAAGCCACGGTTATGTTGTTGCCTGGTTGCTCAATAGCAGCAAGGCTTGTTGCCATTCGCCTGCTTGGTCACATGCCAAAATGGCTGAGCTGTAACCTGAGCAAACGGTCTTCGTTTCACTGAGCCTAAGATGGTCTATATATATATATAAATGTAAAGCGGTCCCGTTGAGACAACGGGAAAAGGCTCGAGTACAAGAGAATTCATTTGTCCCAGCTGTTTGAAGTCATCTGTTGTGTCTGGTGAGGGAGGACATGTTGTTGTTTGCAGCCGTGAAGTTCCAAGTTTCAAAAACATTCAATGAATGTAGTTGGAAAACATACAACTGAACTGTTGTTTGCCTCTTCGGGCATCTCTCGGCTATCGACCACATGCTGTCCGTGATTAGGATACTGGGTTCCGGTATCAATCATGTTGAGCTTTTATGTCGTTTGCCGATGAAACCGAAACAAACTATATATATATATATCTGATCTATTCTCTGAGCTCTGGGTTGCGCAGAGTTGCTGATCATGTCTTCCTCCAAACGCCGTTCTTCAAGTCGAAGGAGAAGCTGCAAAGCTCTTTGCCATTCTTGGCTTTTCTCACAGGCTGAAATGCCTCCAGACGGCAAGTCTCCCATTTTGGCACAATGAGACCCAGTGCTCAGCCCTGTTTATTCGTTTTCCCGTTTTTTGTTATTTTTTATTTCTTTTGAGACCTCTATTTCATGTTAGTGTATCAGATCAATCCTTCCTGTAGACTTATCTTTCCTCCTTTTTCCATAATCTAAAAGGACATGCCAATACTGCCAAGCTTCAAGCATTGTAGGAGATAATGTCCGCTTGAAGACTTGCAGAACATTCCAAAACTGCCAAAAGAAGCAACGCCTCTTGCCACTTCGCATGCTTTTCACAAGCGCTGATCACTCCGTTGCAAAGAATAGCCTCAACTAGGCTCAAACACCTAGTTAGTCAAGGATCAGGAACTTGAGGAAGCAAAGCCTCCTGTCCTTCTTCTGACCATTGTCAAAGAAAGGTTAAATTTCCAAAGAAGTCTAGGAGCCAAACCCATCACGTGAAGAGCCAGCTACCATTTAACGCTCTAAGTTCTCAGTTGTTTTTTGAGCTGCTAGTTTAGCCTTAGCCACCAGCACGAAAAAACTCTGTGTAACATATATATATACTCGCAATAAATCACTTACACGTAGACATGCACATAGAAAAAAATACATATAATATAACATATATAATATACATAGAAAAATATATGCATATATATATATATATATTGTTTTTTCTTTGGAAACGTTAAGACTAGAGGAAAATGCTGGCAAAAGTGCTTGGCAAAATTTTGTGTTTTCCAATATCTATTATACTATATATATAGCATAATACTGTTATATAATATTGTGCTATTGCCAGTAATCCAGTAACTTAGCTAATGAAATGGCCCGGGCTGGGGTGGGTGGGGCGGCCCGGGGGCCGGGGGCGGGGACGAGGGAACCACGAGCGGGGCCGGTCGGGGTATAGAGACCGAGCGAAACGGAAGCCGGCGGGGAACGACCGGGCACTGGGAGAGCAGTTCGCCGAGGACCACTCAGCGGGCTGAACGAGGATTGGGGATTCAACGGGGACTCAACGGGCTCAATGCGGATTCAACGGGGACTAAATGGGGACTCAACGGGGATTCAACGGGGACACTAAAAATCAATGAAATCTTTGATTTTTGATAATTTTGATGTTTTTGGTTGATAAGAATACGCCGCCCCCCACGATTCGTCGGTTCACTGTGCAGCTACAGAGCACAACATGGGTGTCAGGTGGATTAAGTCACGTCGAATCATGAAAACACATACATTAATAGAAGAAAACTTAGAAATACTTGAAACAACGCAAAAAACATGCTTTCGTACAGAAAACTTACAAAATAACACCCAAAGACCGCAATCTTGCTACCTTCCTGCCCTGATTCTCAAATTCTAATGTTAACGCTTCTACGGAGAAATCAATATATATATATATACATATATATATATATATATATATGCAGCCCCTGCCCCCCCAACAAAGTATTTATCTCTTGATCGCTCAAATATGTGCGGACGGCAGAAGAGCAAAAGCGCACTCTGTATAGAATTTACGTGGGCAATGTGAACGTTCAGATGAAGGGAGGCAGAAATCACATTTTGTGTGAGATGTGCGTAGGCATTGAAGTGAGCAGAAAGCACAAGAGCAGAGCGGACGTGCGTGTTATATCAGTCATCTTATTGGACCTTACCATGACAGAAACTTGAGGCCGGGGGTAGGTGACGAAAGCTAGCAGGGCAGTGTTCTGGCGGGGCGGGAAGCGGAAACGAGGCGGCGGCCCTTTTTGTTTTCATGTTTGCGTCTGGTCAGCCGCGGCCAAGCCAGGGAGAGCGCTGCCAAGGCGTGTGGTACATCAGCAAACTTGAATCCCGTCGCAGGCCTCGATCAGGGCCCCAACTGCTCGGGGCGCGCATGTTCGCGGTGAACACGACGGAGGATCAGGGGACTAAACGAGAGGTACCCAGGGAAGCGGAAGCACTCCGGCAGGGTGATTCGGTTCAACAGGAAGAATCATCAGAATGCATGTCATTCCTCGACTCATGCAACCCTTTCATGGACGAGTCAGCCATCTACCAAGCTGTCCATGAGTCACTGATAGTCACCAAGCACCACCCCCGACCAAGGTGCGGCTTATGGTGGCAAACATCGCCACGCGGCCGTTCTGCAGCGCGCTCTCTCGGAGACGGCGGAAGGGCTTCACGTCCCCGTCCTGGCAAAGGTCGGCGCTGGCGCGTAGGCGGAGAAATGATCTCCGTCCAAAGGCGGAGTCTGGAGCGGTTGACGACATGCACCTGGAACCACAAGGCCCGAAGCTGACTTTGGGATGGATGGAGAAACCGGAGAAGGAAGCCATCTTGGTAAGTTGCGCCGCCTGCAACGCAGTCTTATCATGGCCTTGATGAATCATATATCTGCAAAAGAAAAAACTGTGTCATTCACAAAGTTTACTGTGGAGTTAAACCACAAATAAACCCCTCAGAGAGTTGCGAAATATTTCATGACAAAGTCCATGGTCTCTTGCCAAGCCCCTGGGGTCGAAGTAGCCCACTGGGGCTTCTGTGGGACGTCGGCAACCCGTGCAATCTGATGGATCGACACAAGCGCCGTGTGAACGTGTTTCACTTGTGGGTGGGAAGCCATGACATGAACGGTTCTGGGAGTTGAAGGCAAAAGAATAGCGCAGAAACATGCAAGTGGCATGTGGAGCAGCCCCAGCGCTGATCGATCTCGCTGCGGTTCCAGTCGCAGCTCTTTGTGGCGCCCGCCACCTTGGGTCGATCAGAGCGAAGCAGACGTCTGGGGCCTGGACGCGTCTGGCTGTGTGTAGGAGGGTCTGACAGGATCGGACGTCTGGGAGGAGGAGTTGATCGGTGGCATGATTGGTTGCGCGACAGGAAAAACAAGTATGCAAGACTTGAACATCGGAATGTGAGAAATGTCCAATACAAGTACATACGAGTGTATATGTCGCTGTGCCATGTGGAGCAAGGGTGCACGCAAGTCCGGCTCTCTATAATCGTGGACATGGACAGGCGGGCTACAGAAGTACAAAGCGTGGAAGATGTGTGTCCAACTAGTAGGACGTCATCCACGTGCAGACCTAGGGTCAAAACAGGCAGGATTCCTGCAGTTCTTTCCTGTCACCTATCACACCTGTCTCCATCGCATTGGCGCCTCGCTGGCTGAACCATGTAGAAAAGTGGTTTCAAAGGTTCGACGGCATATACCAAGAAGTGGTGTATGTACGTGTATATGGACCCCTATAGCCAAAAACATCTTCGGGTCTGGGCATGCCTGTGCCATCTACGCGGAATCCACTACAGGCACTTTGCTTGCTAAGGGCCTTCGGGGTTGCCATTCGCCAATCACGACAGGCTACCTCAGGCCGACGAAAAAAATCCCGCATCTCCGCAGCACTGGCGAAATCGGGCCATGGCAAAATTAGAGAAGCAAAATTCAAAAGCTCGCTTTATACACATTGTACTTATGTGAGAATTAGATACATATATTCTGTGTACATGTCCAGAATGAATATATATAGACGAATGGTAGGCCTGCATTGCTTCGAAAAGCGGATCTGCTCGGGCGGCACCCGAGCGCGATGCTGAGGAATGCAGCTCCATGGTAGGCCCCCATTCCCTCCAAAAGCGGACACCGTCGGCCACATCCCCCGTTCCGCTCGGGCGGCGCCCGAGCGCTCTGCTGAGCACCGAGCTGGCAAGGTTCGGCAGTGCGCGACGTGGCAACACTATTTGCAAAGCTATCTCAGGCTAGCCATCTTTAGAAGCATTGGCCAGGGTGTTTCTGGGATAGCGTGCGTTCTGGGAGGTCCAAAAATGCGTCTGGCGTCCACCTGTCTTTCCAAGGGTCCTCGGTAGTGTGCCCATGCTACTACCTAGAGTCTCGATTCCGGCTTCAGAGATAGTGGTGCCCCAATAACCGAGAGATTTCTTTGTCACCTCAATTAAGCCAATGATCTCCAAACTCCACACTACGGGGCAAAGCGGTTTCCTGTCGGAAAGTGAAATGTATTTTTGATATGATATCATCTATCCCTCGCCCCCGCAGGAGAGAAATAATACATGACGTGTCCACTAATAGCCTAGAATATTGGTAGCCTAATTCGAACAGCATGACATCAGCAGTCTCACCTGGCAGGCAGCGCTTTCGACGCTTCCCAGCTGAACGTCCCCCACCGAGCGAGGCAGCCATGAAGCGCAAAGACCTGCAACAGCTCAGAACGAGCTAATTTGTGGGGCGGCTGCGACGTAGTTAATTGGTGATATAGGTGGCGTCGAAGGTAGCAGCTGCCGCCTGCAAGGTGTTTCTGTGGGATGTTTTACTGGAAACTCAAGGGGCTTGTGAAACAGTTTCCAGTTGTGAAGACCGCGGGGAAAAATCAGAAAAACGTAGAAGGTGTAGCACCATGATGACACGAAGCCCGGGGGCAGTGCGAGGAGGGAGGAGCTACGGTGCAATTAAACCGGATATGTCGGGTAGAAATGAACATGTTAGAGAACGGCAGTCACGAGAAGGAGCCCGCAGCAGCAGCGTGGAGCGCCCTTTACCAGCGCTGCCCGAGTGTCAGTGGCAAGTGCACAGCGCAGGGAATAAATCACCTTCCAGGGGGCAAGAACAAGAAGGGAACATGTAAGAAAAAGTACCGCAAAAAAGTAGCGCCTGCGTCGAGGCAGCTTGTGGGGGGGGTGCCCCGCTGTCAACGCGCATCATCGCTGCCACGCGGTACAGGATCGAATAGGGGGTCGATCCTGTAGGTGTGCGGGTCGTGACCAGCTCGTTCTCCGCACCTAGAGAGCCATTTGATCCTTTAAAAAATGATCGTACGTCGAATGGCCATATGATTGTTTTTCTCTGGTCTGATCGTTTTGGAGCACAGACGGGCCGTGAAAACAAGAACTGCTTGGTCGAGCACATGCCTGCCACACATTGCGCGGCTGCCATGTGTGGCGCGGAGCCACGTGTCCAAACCAATGGCCATCTTGTGAGCGTATACGCTTCGGACTTACGTGTGGCAGCGTTATAATCGAAGATGCTCCACAACGCGGCCGCGATGAGCTGCCAGGTTGCACTGTCACAAGGCAGCTGAGTCACAAGTTTCTGCGCCTGCGCAGCATGGATAGTCATCCTCCACACTTCAACATGTTATGTTTCGACGCTATCTCACACGGATCTGCCACATTCATGTTTCCATCCAAACCTCTTCCAAAAGCTTCCCCCACTGTCAGCGCCATGGCGGCCCAACCGCAAATGGTTGTAAACGGACGGTTGCGAACGCTGCGCCCGTATAACTTGGAGCTTGCCCTCGAATCTCGTTTAATTTTTTGTTTGCTGTTGAAGTCTCCGGAGTGGTATATATAGGGACACTAAGAAAAAGCTGTCTCACGCTCACGCTCTCCATTTTTCAGCAGAATTGGAAACTCGTTTGTCCAGTGCTGACCGTGTCCTTTCCCATGAACGATAAGAAAGTAATTCTTGCGTGAATTTTTAGGTTTTCAGAACCTGCCGGATCTTGGGTTCCGTGCAGGCCGCTCCGCGTTCTCTGCAGGGATGCGCAGAATACTCAAGATATCGAGCGACCAGTTTTTGCCACGCGGTTTGTCACCTCACCCAGTATATGTCTCAATCAACCAGGTCACGGGGGACAGGTTTGCGGTCTTAACCTTGTGCGCGCCGTGCCCTTTCCATGGCGCTTTCGTGACCAGATGTTTCCTTGAGGCCGGGCAGGGACGGGTGAGAAGTCTGAGTGGTCTGAAGAAGCATCTCCGCTACCAGACTGGAAGGCAGCTCTGAGTCACATGTTTTAGAGTCTTGGAACACCGCGCGCTCTTTCACACCCGGACCAGGCCAGCTATATATGTGGCGGTGGCTGTCCATTGCTGCGATGGTGTTGCAGCCACGATTATGCACTACCATGTCAAGCGCAAGCTGCGCATATCTGTGCATGGAGACAGGTTTCAAAGCACATATAATATCATATAATATCATAGCAGTCTATATCACGAAGATGTTTCGAAGATGTTTCGAAGATGTTTCGATCCTGAAAGGGGTGCTCAATAACAAGTTCTATTGTCGCTACGTTCTACTGATGGGCTGAGTTGTTGGATCTGATCTAGGCATTTGAGAACCCCGATCGGCCGGCGCCAGGCTCAGTTCCACCACTTCAGATCCACAGGTGCCACCGTTGACCTCCTTCTGCCTGCAGAGGGCGTTTGGGTTTGCGGACCGGCTTCAATCGTTTCTAGAAGGGCTCAAGTGATATTTAGGAAACATAGAAGTCGCCCCAAAAGCATGAGCGATTCCGAGAGTGGGTCGGGAGACGAGATCCCGGAACACGTTCACATCTTCGCTGATGCCTTTGGATCCCATCCCAAGCTGAAGGAGGCCACATGTTGTCGTCAAACAGACCCCTGCTTAAGAAAATGTAGGGAAGCCTCCGGGAAGCGTCCGTTGTCTTTGAACTTTCCCTGCAGGTGGGAATGACTTTCTTGTGTGATCACAGCGGGAAGCTCTTCACGAAGGAGCAATGCACACTGAAGGATGTTGCCTACAACCCTGAGGTGTGGTTGAGGTTTAGGCCTTATATATAGCAGTACTATAGATAGATATGGGGGTTAAGGTTACAGGCTATGTTGATCGAGCTACCCATCGGAAGAGTTATATCGACGTATAATGACATATATTAGAACCATTCTTTAGCCCCGTGGGCAGTCAGCGTGAACTCTTGCGTAGGCCATTTTGGCCACGTGCCAAGCTTCGGTGGATACAGGAGAAAGGTGTCTATCGGCCTACACGCTTCAGCTGGCGCCCCGCTGGCTTTCAATAAGACTTGGGGTTTGCTTCCATGTTTCAATATTTGATTTCTTTGAAGGACCCAACCCACGTGGATGGTTTTTCAATGGTTGCTTATATTCCTGTGCCCGCCAGTGATCATCCCAGGTTGGTCGGTTGAGGGGGCTGATGCGACGGGCTCCTTCGTCAAAGCTCAAGAAACTCCAAAAGATAAGGGAATCTGCTTCCTCCATGGGCTGGCCTTCACGAAAACGCTACAAAGCTCCTTGCTCAATTACGCTCGGAATTCTTTACGGGTGAGATATGTTTTCCATGTTTTTTCAATCCTATGTAGGTAAAAGGTGTTGACCTGGTCCCATTCCCAACGCTCGCGAGGTTTCTGGTCAAGGCTGCGACCCCCTGGCCCTCTCAGAGCTTGCCTCATCGTCGTCCACCTGTGGCTCCGGGGTGTCTAGCCACACGGATGAAAGGCTCAACAGGATCATTTCCCAGTTGGAAACTTTGAAAGAGAGGTTTGGAAAGGGTGGCCAGTCTGAAGAGCCAGACCATGTCATGCATGAGGAAGTTGGGGCACGTTCCACTCCAACCACCACCAGTCTTGCTGAAAATGAGTCTGAGAGTCGTGTGGCCGCGGTGACTGCCATGCTTTTGAAGCATGCTGGACCCAAGAGTGCACCCCCATGTGCCAAGAAGGCTGACAAGGTCCCTGGCAACCCGAAGGTTGACAAGGTGAACGAGCACGTGATTCCTTCTTCAGCCACTGGTCCCAAAAAATCCATGTTTCCCTTAAAAACAATCAGGTTTGTTGGAATGATGTTTTGGGATTGAAACTCTTCTTTGCCCCCCACCCAAGAAGTTCATATGTCATGTCCACTTGTTAAATGCTCATGGCAAGTGTCATGCCTTCTAAATCCAAATCACGGTTTCAGTGTCACCACTTTTTTGGAGGTCATTGAAGTCCTTCAGAAGCAGCTGGCCAGACCTCCTGTAGAACCGTTCCCCGTTTCTCAGCAATACGTTCGTGAGATTGAGAAGGCACGTGGAGGGGAACCAGAACCAGAGGAGCATGGCGACGCTGAGCCCAAGGAGCCGGAGCCAGCAGCCGGTGATTCTTGTGGGGATGGAACTGGGCAGGGTTCCACGTGGAACTACAATGAGATTAAAACGAACTTCATGGGAAAGCTTCGTGAGGACGGGCACTCTTTTGCGTCAGCGAAAGAAATGTGGAACAATAGTACCGAGAAGAAAGCTTACCTCGGGAATGTACCGCTGCCGATTTTAAAGAAACGTAGGTTTGTCCCCAAAGACGCTACGTCCAACCCTTGGGCGGTCTTGGGCGCCTAGTTGCTAGCAGGGTCACTGATCTTGAAGTGCACCAATAAGCATTGGTCGCCGGGGGAGGCACTATGCTTTGAGTCAAAACGGAATGCCCACGCTGGACGATGTTTTTGGCGGTTCTAGCTTGCCATCCGCTTCAACAAGTTCTTTTGAACCAGGTTGTGAGCCTTGATGTTCTCAAACATTCCATCTCGAGTTTCTTTCATTTATACAGGGGGTTGGGCCGTTCTTGTTTCATTCCAATGGTCGTCTTGGAGATGCTTCGTTGGCGCTGCCCTGCGGTGCTCATTCTTTGCACCCTGTTGGTACAATGGAATGGCCAACTGAAACATGATATTGACCCTTGGTTTCAGCCATGTACATCAAATTTTGTCTTGTGGTGAATCTGGTTTGGTTCCCTCATGCATGTCTGGTGGAAGAACCACTGGTATTTGCATGGATCCACCGCTCTCTGTTAAGGACCGGGACTTCCTTGAACTTTTCGCAGGCAAAGCTGAAGTTTCCCGAGCTCTGCGTGAGGTGACCTGGTTTCAAAACATATGGTTTTCTTCAAGCCAACACCCTTCGTTTCCAGCAGACATCCGGCCTCTTGATTTGGCCGCCCTGCAGGCTTCCCTGACCGGAGCGTCGATGGATGTGGAGGACCACCCAGAGTTCGACTTGACGTCAAACGCCGGGTTTGCGTCCCCGGGACTGTACAAGAAAACATGGTTTTGTGTGTGTTCTTTTTTGGGGGGAGTTCCCCTCAACAATGACAGGCATCTTTCCACGTACGAAAACTCATTTTCTGGAAACAGGACCCTCTCACACCAATATGGTGCCTCATGGACTTTCCCTCAAAAAATCAAGGCTGGCGCTCAACGAAGTTCTCCGCTGCAGAGCGGGTTCCCTGGTGGTGTTCGCACCGGTTTGCAAATCCTACTCTGCAGTGTGCCTTGGCGAGAGGA
The DNA here is from genome assembly GCA_963970005.1 of Durusdinium trenchii. Lineage (NCBI taxonomy): Eukaryota > Dinophyceae > Suessiales > Symbiodiniaceae > Durusdinium > Durusdinium trenchii. The sequence goes on along the minus strand of CAXAMN010015980.1, from coordinate 70,317 downwards.
GACTATCTTTCTCTAGTGGGGTCGCGGTGGTTTTCATATGGCGCCCTCCAACTTTTCATTTGCAAAAAATAATAACTGTTTGACTGTATCTACATAAGTTCTAGCAAAACGATCAACCTGACCTGACCAGGTGCCAATTCACTCATGGCCGCAATTGGATCAATCCTTACGGGAACTCTGGCTACACGTTTGTCAGGGTCGGTACCATACTGGGATGTCGCACATGTCTTCTGATTATGGTCTGCTGCTGGAGAGGATTACGATTTCTGCTGGAACAACCATCTGGGAGCATGCTGCCTGATCTCCCACGGATGCAGTTCTTGTGGTCAACAATCAAGGCGGGTCCCAGAGCAAGCCAAACCCCTGGTGTGGGCTAGTGACTAGTGAGTGTAAAACCTCTCTGTATATTGGAAACTACTTTAACCCGAATCACAATGTTTTCTACAGTTCACAGCTTTGCGATTCTGGGAGGCATGGCGCGTGCCCTGCTACATGGGGAAGTTTGGTGGCCGCACGCCCAAACCGCATACTCTGTGGGGCAATGATTTTCGAATGCTTTCCGCTCTGGGTGCTGTGGGGGGCACCATGACACGTCAAGAACAAGAACGCTGTGTGGGGCGAACTTGCCGCACATACGTGGACAAGAACGGTGTGAAGCGCCATGTTGGAAAGAAGAAGGAACTTTCGGAATCTCAGTGCCTTATTCTGCAATGGACAGGTACCTTCCTGTGAAAGTGCTTGTTGGCACTGTTCCTTCAGTCCACAGTCCACACACGCAAAATCGTGTTTTCTATCGGTTGGGTGTTGAGCATATGAACGCTTTGAACTCTCACTATTGTTCAGGTACGCGTGAACATTAACGATCCGGTGCCCTGATTAATGTGCTCAATTACCACCAGCTACCACAAACAGGTTGAATAAACATACCTATTCCAACAATCTCGGGACCCTTCAAAATTGGCACCGGACTCCAAGAGTTGTTCTATTGGATCTCTCTACCTGGTTACCACTTTAGGTTTCAAGGTTTAAATGTGAGTGTTTGCTACGCGTGCAAGAGAAAGGACCCGCCGACGCTTCCCATACAGGCACTACACCAGGCAGTTTGGACAATTCATCGCGCGCCTGGTTGAATGCGAAACGACTGACGCTGGCCACAACTTATGTTTCCCAGGTTTTCATGGCCTCACAAGTCGGGTCTGCAGCACTATTGAACATTTGTTTCCTAGATTTTAGGGACCAAACAATGTCTAAGGAGGAATTTCCGTTGCCAGGGCCAGTGGAGAAGGTTAGCTTCCCCACGGATCTCACCGATTTGGAGCTTTTCCGCAAGTTTTGCGTGAAAGATTTGGTGGGTGGTCAAGCCGACCTTTGGCCAGAGGCGGGTATGTTAACTACAATTTATATAAACAACACATTTCCAGCCCACCCCAACCAGGAATAGTCATCTGTTGTAACCACCCTTTCTTCACGCTCAACCTCATCCTTTCTGCCTGACAATTTGGTGGTTTGGATGGTTGACAACCGCCCATTCCCCTTCCTTATCCAGACAGGCGGAGATCTGGCCTGTCATCCGGTACCTCGCACGGGACAAGCGCGCGGCTATTCCGAACCGCTGGGCGCCTTGTATCGGTGTTGACACGCGTTCTGTTTGATTTGGCCAAGCAACCCTCAAAGAGGTTCCTGCACTTAACGGGTGCCCCCCCATGATCTTTGCATGTACCGTTGGAAAGTTGTTTTTTTGTAAGACGTATGGCCCCCAGCTACGTCCCAGGAAGAAGTCTTGAAAGAGCTGGGCCTCCGTTAGCTCTTTGTTTGAACGTGGGCTTCGCGTAAATTTGGGTACAGCGCCCACGTGGTTTGAGCCACGCAGGGCATTCTTGCGGGGGTAGTCTCTTGAAATTCGCGCTGGTGTGAAACACTGCTTATAGATCAGGACTAAAACATTGCCCTTTGGGAAGAATAAGTCTGGGAGTGGCCGCCTGTGTTTTTATGAACAAGAACTCTTGAATGTGCGTTGGCACCTGGGAAAGTCGTGCCTGTGAATTTCGTGTGCCACAGCAGCCTGATAAACTCCTGTTGAATGAATAAGGTCTATCCGTGAAGTGTCAACCACCTCCCCGTGGTCACGGTTTTCACGGCGCGGTCAAGACCACGGACTCATTAAAAAACACTTCAACCACTGTAGCGTGAAAAAGCGTGCATTTGACCGTGAAAAAACCGCTCTTGACCGTGATTTTTCGTGAAAAACGTGAAATTCACATTTATACAATTTTGGAGATCAGGATCGATTTTCACAGATACTTCACGGATAGTTCCGGAGTTTTTGATGTTGTAGAGCCTCTTTGAAGCGTGAACGCGCGTGTAGCCTTCCCTGACAGCCTTAAGCCTTGCACCCATGGGGAAGAAAGGCGGCAATTTGGCAGCCGCTGTCGCTATGCTCACTAAGTCGGCAGATGCAGATGATGATGAGAGTGTGATCATGGAGGTCGCACCGCCCTCTGGGAAGAGGGCTGCCGAGGGTGAGCGAGTTGGTGACCGGAGGGCTGCCCCAAAACCCAAAGTTGCCCCCGCTCCCACACCGCCCGGGCCAAAGCCGAAGGCTGCGCCCCTACCTAAGGCCATTATGCCGCCTAGCCCAATGGCCAAGTCGGCGCCTGCTCCCCCTGTGGTGGCACCGGCGCCTAAGCCCAAGGCAAAGGCGAAGTCGCGTGCCAAGCAGGTGAAGACAGATGCTTTGACCGCACCCACCTTTGAAGTCTCTTGGGAGAACATCAGTCTGGTCCAAGAACACTTTGGACTCACTGAGCAGGAAGCTGTGGAGTGCTTGCTTCAGGTCGTCGGTCCAAGCAAGGCCGGCGAGAGATTCTGGAGCAAATACAAGACGACTAAGAAGCCTCCTGTTCCAGAGCCCAACGTGAAGAAGTCTGAAGCCGCGGAGGCGGACGCCGCGGAGGCGGACCTAGCTGACATTGATAGGCAGATCGATGAAGACTTCGACGAGCTCTTCTCAGCGACTGAGGCTGACGAGGAGGATTTGGATGGTGAGGTGCTTGAGCCCGCCGAGATCGACTGTGAGGAGACTCAGCCCATGGCTGTGGACGGCGCATTTGCTGACACGCAAGTGGACACGCTTGCAGCTGGGGGTGCCCCTCCAGAACCTACTCATGAGGTTGAGGCGTGGTGCTTCAATATGGTTGAGTTAATTAAAAACCTTCGTTTCTGAAGTGCTCCGAACGGTTTTGGGCATTCTAAACGCCAGGTCCCGGAACTGGATACGGACAACCATTCTCTGCTGACTCTGGGGAACATGAATTGCGCAGCTTTATACACGATTTCCCAAACCAAACGGGCTGCGCTTCAAATTTTGAAGCGTGATATTTTTTGTCTTAAGGGATTCAATTTGCAAATATGGGAAACCCTCTTACCTGGGAAAATTGAGGACAGCGAAGACTTTGCGGCTTGGGCAGGAGCATTTGTCCAGGCAAGCTTCCGTGACTCAACTTGTTGGAGCCAAACCGACCAAGCATTTGTCGCCATCAAAAACGGAATCCACGTATCTCAATCCAGACAGTGGCATATTTCTAATTTGTTGAGTTTCCTCCTTTGTGTTTGCGCGCGTGGTTCGAATGAGCCTGTCGTGAACAATCCAAGGTTGGGTCCATCCGCCTCATCAGCTCATCTGGGGTCGGCAGATTTGGGAGAGATCGCCAACGCTTTGAATTTGATTCAGAGCCTCCTCGGAGGCAGCAGCTTTGCCAAGGGCTTGGCAGATGAAATTGCTCACAAGGTTTCTGCCGCAGAAGAGGTTGCTAAGGCAAAGCTTGGGGAGTCTTCTGCTAGCAGACTGGGCGAGGTGCCGGTTGCAAAGAGTGGCGCAGTGCCTGCTGCTTTGGGCAAGCCTTGTGAGACACCCGGCGAGACTGCTGATGCTCCAGCTGCTCCTGCGGAGGCTGAGCAGCCTGAGGTGGAGCCAGCCCCGATCAACCCAGCTGCTAAGGAAGAGGTGGTGAACAGCGCAACACACCGGGCTGCGCACGCCAGGCTCACACGGCGGATGCAGAGCGCCTCTGCCGTGGATTTCCCAAACATGCATCGGATGTGGAGCGGCTCACGCAAGGACGGCTCTCCTTTTTTCAATTCTTAAGTCTTAAGAGTCTCAACGGTATCCCACGTTTAAGTTATTTGTTGTATCTTGGCTAACGGTCATGCCTCCAGGACAAGGCTGAACTTTTGAAAAGGTTTGTTCGCAGCGGGGAGAACATTGACAACATTGAGATGCAGCTGAAAGTCAGCCGGGAGTCTGAAGGCGAACTGAAGCGTGGCAAGGAATGCCTGACCATTGCTGAGATGAAAGCCAGAGGCATGTCCCAGTTGCTAGGTAGCCGTCAAAAAGACATTTTTGTTTTGTTCCTTCCAATTGGGCTCTCTTTCCACCAGTTCCTTGTTAGTTTTTCATCCACATTGAATTTTTGGAAACAGCCAAGAAAGTTCCACGGCTACAATAAATCTTGGCCCACCCAGGAGCAAGATTGCCGCAGTGATTGCGCGAGGCGGTGGCATCCCCGATGCCGATGCGCCAGGAGACGCTGAGTCCACCCGTTTCTGGGTGACCACAGCCATGACTGCAACAGAGACGGAGAGGGTCAATGTCACTGCAGCAGCCAACGTGAATGTCGCGGCCACTGAGGCCAATGTGGTTGGCTTGCTGTCCGGTGGCAATGCTCCGCAGATGGGAAATGTGAGTCAGTTGGCTCTGACTAATGGTGACAGCGGATCTGCAGCGCCAAACATGGAGGCTTTGCTGGCTTGTGCGACCGGTCGCGCTCCTGCTCCAAACGGAGCCCCCAAGGCCAAAGCAAAGGCCAAGGCAAAGGTGAAGGCACAGACCCCCAAGACCCCAGCGGAACGTCGTGTGGCCGTTCGTGGATTGGATCACTTCAGGTATATTTTCTTTATGGTTTTCTCGGCTGAATCAAACCCACTAGAATTTTTTCAAAAGAAAATCTAGCTAATCACGGGTGCTTCAGCCAAGGCAGTATCTTGAAGAAAGAGCTCAATGGCGCAGCTATTGGTTTGGAGCTTCCGGGGGACAACGGCCTTCGCCTTCAACTGGACCGGAAGAAGGCAAGTTTGGAATCTCTTCTGGATGAGCCACTCTTCCAAAATAAATTGTATGTGCCTCTGTTCTTTTTTGTGACACCCTGGACCCTGCACTCTGAACTTTTAGTTCTAAGTGTCTTCAGCCTAAACATGATAAGTGTATTGGACTCAGGTTGAGGGATTGCGCTGATGAAGCGCTGGAGGACCTTGAGATGCGTGCAAACGTGGAGGCCCTGATCGTTCTTTTGGTATCTTTTGAACTTCTCTTTTGGTGCAATACCTTTTCAATACAGGGTTGGCTACCAACGTTCATGGTGATAGAAATCCCAAAATATGGTTTTCGTCATCGATCTACCACTTCCGCAGGTGACATCGACCCGGATGATCCGGGCTCAGGCGCGCGCTGTGGCATCGGAGCTGAAGAAGACCACAGACTCATCCTGAGCAGCTGCTGGCGTCAGATTTTCCATTCATGGTGACTCATGGTGAGTCGCCTTCCGTTGACTTTGCGCCATGATATAGCCTGAAGGAAGTCATGTAGGACATGTAGAAAGGTTGTTTGGTATTCTTCCGGTCCATGTTTTCTGTTTGGCGCAAATGTGGGGGGAACGCCCATTCACTTTTTGGCCATGTGGCACGGTGAATGATAGCTCATACGCCTTGCATTCGGGCTGGGCTGAACCTAGTGTGAGTGCGGAGGCCCAACCACTCCAACCACGAAGAAAACAGTGTCATTCAGGGGACTGCAAGGACGTGAGCCGTGAACCTCGAATAAAACAATACACCTGTATATGATATAGATATACATATATGTATACAATTTCCCCCAACGCAGGTGCTGTGCACTCTGAAAGCTTACTGCGGGAACGCCTCGACAGAGCGTTTCGAGGTTGCAAGATTATAGGTGGTTTTTCTTCTTCCCTTCAAACTACCCGCTAGAACGGATATAAGCTCAGGTCTCCCTATACACAATTTGCGGAGCTAAGGCTGGCCTACAGCATTGGCTCTGGCTATACCAGTGTCGCCCATTCCAGGATGCTGGCTGAATGCTATGATTCCGATCTGGTTTCGTACCTTGTATGTGAACCCGGGGTATCGAAAGGACCAATTTTCAACCTTACCCCTTTCCCACCATTTACCATCCCAACAAAGGTCCCGCCGTGAGCGCGGCCTTCGAGAAAGAGCTGCCCGACAATCCATCGGATTGCCGGTCGACCCGACCTGGGTGTCGGTCCCATTGCTCAAAGATTTGGAGACCGGTGACATCGAGATGGTATCGTGGCCTATGCTACTCCCAAAGGACTTTGCTCTTTGCCTAATGAAACAATCTTTTCCACATCTTTCTTTAGCTGTTGGTAGTCGTATCAACCCAATATAGGAGGTCATCCGATCGTTCTCAAAGAACAGTTCATTCATCCCAGGCAACTGCGCTTCTCTCGGAGGGCTACCTCAAGGCTTTAGTTGGTGACTTTCAGGCAGTGCCACACTATTGGGAAGGCATGCTGCAAGACTTTCCGAACCACCCAGTCAAGGAGTCTGACCCAAACCTCCGTTCTAGCGTCGGTTGCACGCTCTACTGAGACTTGGCTTCGCTTCAACTGGGTTTACTATTATGTGTGGTAGGGCCCCTGCCAAAACTAGCAACCTATATAATGGAGCTTTGAACATTGGGCCCTGTCGGATGTCGGCAGGTGATGAAGTACAGTCCAACAATGATAGCTGGATGTTCCTTGTGTGGGCCTCTGACCTTTCCCCATACTCAACAAATTCTGTGGCGTCTCGCTGGCCAATCGCTATTGTTCCAGCATCCCGCTATGTAGTGGAGGCCGGTGTGAATTTGACCTTGCAAGCCCTCACTGCGGAAATAACGAAATCTTTCAACCAGCTCTCATCTTCTGGCATCAAGCTCCGGAATTACAAATCTATGGGTGGTGGAACAGAGTTTTGGTCCAAATTGGGGATTGTTTAGTTTTTTGTCTGTGTGTTTAGTCGAATTGAATTTAGACGAACTGCGGGTCAGTCGGGGTGATTCTCGCAAATGTGAGGTTGCCACACTGCGCTTTTGGGTGCTCGGGTTTCGCGGTGATTGGAAAGCCCTAGTGCAGATTCTGAACCTGGAGCGGAGTTACAACGACAACAAGGAAGGATATGTTTGTGATTTGTTTTGTTTTAAAGCCATGTAGTGCATAACTCATGGGCCCAACAAACACTTTTAGACAGGTATGTTTGTGGAGCATCTTCCACCACTAATTTGTTTGCGCTTGCATTTATTGACCCGGGGCGCCTGTGAGGTATGCTTCCTCTGCGACGCAACGAAGGGGGCCGCCAACGACGTCCACATGTGCTATACAGACACATCTGACTCAGCTCCATATTGGGCTTCACTGTATGTCACGGAACCATGGTCATCGCGCCCAAGCTATGCTGGACTGCGGGCTTTCCACATCAGTATGGTCGTTCCAGACCTGCTTCACGTGTTCAATTTGGGGGTGGGACAACACGTGGCCGGTGGAGTTCTGAAAAGACTGCTAACAGAGAGAACTGCTTTCCCAGGAAACGACTTGGATACGAGGATGCGAGCTGCAACTGCTTCTCTACGAGCGTACGCTCGGACTCATCAGTTTCACCTTCGAATGAAGAAGATCACGAAGAAACGGCTTCGATGGACCCGAGGATACCCAGAGCTTGCATCCTCTGGGTATGATTGCTTCGTAGTGCTTTCCTGGCTGGAAGAAGTCCTGGACTTACACAAAGCTGTTTACCCAGAGCTCTACACCCTTTGCTGGTCAAGCAATAAGAGCATGCGCCTTCTTTACGCCAATAAAACCTATTTTCTGAGCGACGATGAACGAAGGACGCTCCGCTTCCTAGGCCAAGTTTTTTGCAGCTGCTACGTTGCCTTGGCCCACGCGGCCATTCAAGAATGCAAGATGTACTGGCGTTGCGTTCCGAAACTACACCTACTAGTCCATGTATACTCAGCCCGGAGAAAAATCAACCCAGCACGTTACTCAACGTGGATGGACGAGGACTTTTTGAGGAAGACTAGTAAAACACTAGGTCTTACAGCTGCCTCCGGTGCGCAGCTGCGCTTTCTTCAGCGATGGGTCCTGCAAGTCCCGGGTACCCTGGACCGATTGCACTCCAGCGGCCAGTGAAAACGGGCTGGGGGTCCGGACTGATTGTCCGAGAAACTCGTTGTTCACGAAGTGGTACCGGGCAAAGGAGCGTGCTTTCAATTTTCTCACCAGTTTGATTCTAAATTGGCCCAGATACTTTGTATAAATGATTGGTGCATTTTGGTACACTTCCTAAATCCTGTTAAACAGGGACGCGTTCATTCAGCCTCCCCTTCACGCCGGGTGTTTGAAACCTCGCCGACTCGTCGTTTGTTTTATATTAGATATATTTTTGTTTTTTGTATGTACGTATATATACATATAATATATACACGCATATATATATATATATAGGCTCAAGAGCAAACCTGTCTCCGTGGCTCAAGACTAGAGCTCAAACACTGTGGCGCTGGAAGGCTGATGGAAGTGCACGTGTGCTTCATGAGGTTGCCTGTATGCTAAGCGTGTGCTTAGTTTCTCCCCACCCTCCCTACCTGGGGCTTGCAAGCGTGAAGCCCGTGAAAAGCGTGAAAACCGTGAATGACCCTTTTTTCTCGGTTTGTTTGTTTTTCCTCAAAAATGTGGTCGGGAGCAGTATGATCATTTTAGAAATGATCGAATGGTCCTCTAGGCAATGTCCTCCGCGTCGTGCTCGTGCATGAAGTGACCAAGGCGACTGGGAGGCATGCAGATGTAGAGCCGGTCAGCGGCTGCATAGCCTGGGATGGTGGTGGCGAGGGGAAAGGTAAAAGTGGGAAGGTAACACAGGAAATTGTTGCAGGCAAGAGGCGGGCAGGGTCCACAAGGGCTCTGCGGCGGCAAGTGGAGGCATTGGTGAGGCCAAGTGCAGAACAGAAGAGGCGTGGTGTAGTGTAGCGTTTGCCGTTGTGCAAGACGGAACATTGTAAGGTGTGTAGGTCAGGAATGGTGTGGTTTGCGAGGAGGGTGCGGAGTTGAGGTAAGAAGGACGTGGTCTCCGGCTTATATTCCTGAAAACGGCCTTTGCCGAGGGTACCACCGGCCAAGAAAGCTTCGAAGAGGCGCGCTGCCATACATGCCGAAGCAGAAACATCTCGCCAGGTTGCTGTGTAGTGGAGTGTGGGTTGGATGTCTGTGAGGATGGACTGAAAAGTGTTAGGAGGGTTGAGTTGGAGGAAGAGGGCCGTGCTCCGTCTGGGCACCTCTTCCATGATCCCGGCGTAAATGCAGTAGTCGCAGTGGACGTACTGCAGGGCCCCTTTGATCTGAAGTGTGTGTGGTCGAGGTGGTGGTTGCGGGTGGCGGCGGACCATGAAGGCCACTAACCAGGCTATTGCGGGTGGGAAAGGGAGTGTCAAGTGTGAAGGGTGCATGAAGATGGCCTGGAGCTTGGCGGTGATTGCTGCTGCGTCAGTGGGTTTGCCAGGCGCTGTAGGTTGTGCAAGGCATCTTCTGGTGGGCTACCTTGGCGTAGTATATCTGCTATGGCTGCCGCTGACCAAGCCATGAAGTGCGAAGCCGCGACGGGGAGATGTGCGTGAGAAGTAGCAGGAAAGTGTAACTGTAACAAATGAATGAGGAATGGGTCATGGGGAAGCTGTGCTGCTGTGATTTGTTCGTGAGGCAGCGCATGTGGTTTCGCAAATAGACTGTCGTAGAAGCTCTGTATACTGTCTGTGTTGTCTTAGTAGCAACTCAAAAGCTTTCCGGTAAAGAGTGACTCGACGCTTGGTCCTTGGGAATCGTTACCGTGGAGAAGCTTTATAGTGTGTCTTTGTCTCAGAAAGCTGGGAGCACTTGAGAGACATTTCCACAATAAGCAACAGCCATGGTTCCAATTCTGGCAGTCGCCATTCAAGA
>CAXAMN010015969.1:113640-133639 GCA_963970005.1 Durusdinium trenchii | reverse complement strand
TTTGTGAATACACAGCGGCGCAACTGTGAATACACAGCAGCATTACACGCTGAAGTTGTAGTTGTGAAGAATGAGAAGGAATTGACCGACACCATCAATCAGTCCATACTGGATTTGTTTGGCTGGACTGGACTCGCAGAACCTTTTTTTGGTTGATGTTTCATTTTACACCAATCTGCAATGCAATCTGCAATTTGCAATCTGCAGTTCTTTTGGGTGACAGCGTCAAGGTCTATTCGCCTGCGTGATTCTTCAGATCTCAAGCGGGCCATCGAGGGGGTTCTACAATTGATGTTTGAAGATTACCACCAGGTGTCTGTTGCATCCTCCGCCACGCTCTCTCGTGCACGCCGCAAGGTGGATTTGGCAATGATGATCCATAGAAGGCAGGAGTGGGTGGACACCGGCATATCCAACTCATCAATACAGCTAAGCTGCTCAGCTCATCTCATTTATGTAAACATTTCATTAGTAGACATGGACTTGTACTGCCATGGCCATGGCATGGCAAACTGAATTTGTATACCGTTGCTCACGCCGACACCAACACCAAGTCAAGTTAAACTAAGGCTTTGATGCAACTACGCTCAAGCGGGAAATGTTTGTCATTGAGGAACACACTGTGAGGACTGCTGCGGGAGTGGCATTGGAGTGTTACTGACTGAGACAGAGACTAAGACTGTATCTGTGACAGGTGACTGACAGAAACAACCCTTATGTCCAAGCCACCTTGGAAGGATTGGCTGTGCCGTGGACAACTTCCGTCATTGGCGACAACACCACCAAGATCAACTTGAAATTGAGGACAAGGACGACGACCAAGATGATTCTGTCAGGCAACTCCAGCGCACTCCACGTTTTGGCATCGTGCGACGAGTTCTTCCTCCTGTTACTTTGGGAAGAGGCGGGTTGGTGGTGGTGGGGGGTGGCATGGTGGGAGGGTGGGGGTGGCATGGTGGAGCAGTCATGAGTCATGATTACATGGCGAATGTATCTAGAAGAGAAGAGTGAGAGTGGACTTGGAATCTGAAACCAAATGGTCCGTGGTAAGGTGGATTACTCACTGAATGAACTTCACTGAATAATGCCTATGTGCTAATTTTGGCCCAGGTGTGATTGAGGTGTTGAAGTTTCAATTCAAATTTCCAGATTAGCAAACTTGGCTTGCCATGGATGGGCTCGGCAACACCGCCACCACAGCTCATGTCACAGCGACTGCCACCACAGCTCATGTCACAGCGACTGTGGATGTGCGTTTGCAAGTCTCTTTGAAGCTTGAGTCTGAGGCACAGACTCCATGCCAACATCACACAAGTCACTGCTACACCAACCGCGCTCGCAATCGCGGCAGTCATCCGTATCAATCATTGCAGGAGCGCATACCAGCTACCAGGGAAGATGACCATAATCTTTGCATTGGCAATTTGCGCAGTTTGGGGACTGGCATCGTCCAAACCACTCCGGAGTTTGCAAGAACTGGCACTTGTGCTGATGGAGGCAGCCCTTGCCCTGTCAAGCCAGGGATTCAAGCAACCGACAGCCAAACAACTGTGCCTGCTGATGAAGATTATTCAAAACAACTTGCAGATCTGATAGCTCGACCTGGTGCACCTGCATGCAATTGTGGGTGTATTGAAGTCTTGGATGAGAGCCAAGACCCAAAGCCAGGTTCAAATTCTGATTCAGAGATGGAGAAACCGCACTTTCAAAGAAGTCATCCCATCATGTCCAATGACAATGACTTTGAGGAGTGGCCAAGTCAACCGCAGGGGCAAGGTCCATCAACTTCAGTTGATGAAACTACAATGCCCTTGCGTGCTCAGTGGGAACATATGGATGCTTTGGAGTGGGAAATGAAGGAGGCACAGGCACGTGCTGCATGTGCTGATGCTGATTTGCAGATCCATGTGCCCGAGTTGCTACCTGCAGCTGAGGATAACCAACTGAGTGCGCGCTGGTCTTTTATGTCAGATATGCGTTAGGATTTAGGACGCCTCAGGTCTTTATGTGTGATAACGATGTACTCTTTCACTCTTGTAGAGTAGAGTCGAGTCAAAGACCTGGGACTTGGGGCAAAGTCAAAGCATCTATCATCTAGCCACCAATGCACTGGAATGGGAGTGAATGACCTGCATTGTGAACATTGACAAAACAGTGCTCAGAGAGTTCAAGAGAGTTCAGAGAGTTCCCCTTGTCACTGTCCCCTTCTATTTCACGGTTCCTCAAGTGCAGACAGTCAAGGAGGTTTCCAGTTCCGGGTTCCGGGTTCCAGTTCCAGGTCAGTCGGGTTCTCGGTTTGTCTGACGGGTTCCACTGGAGGCGCCACTGAATACCAGCACAAGGCAGCTGCGCTGATGCATTGCATTATGCTCGAGATATCATCAAACCCTACGGTGGTTCAGGAATACTGCAATCAATGCATAGCATGCCTGTCTGATCAAGGAGCTTGTTTGTGTTCCAGCTTACTGTGACAAGGTGATAGTTTTAGACCTTCTTTTTGTGGTCATTGAATTGAGTCTGAGTTCTGTCAAGAATTGAGGGCTATGAATAAATAGACCGATTACTGCAAGTGCATGTCGCAAAAGTCAGGAACTGAGCTTTTGCTGGGAGACATGCCAAATATCAACACTGCTGGGATTCGAAACGATTATGCTTTAGCAATTGCCGGCTCGATGCCAGACACTGCAATTGAAGACGAGGCTTCAGCAGCAGCATTCAGCATCCAGTGTAACAGCGTAATTAACAGTGTATTGATGATCAAGTTTGGAGTGCATGCATCTGTTTTGGAGACGCAGATTGGCAGATTGTATCAGGTAAATAGGTATTCCAATACCACTTGCGTTGAGTCTGCAGGCTCCATTGGCGCCACAGGAACTATGTGATGAAGTTCCAGTGGAATCCCTGCAAGAAGCGCTTTCACAACAACTGGTTCAATGCCTCTCGGAGAATAGGAATTTATGCCCGTGATCACCATCACTGGTTATACAATACCATTTATATCATTGGTAGTAAGTAGGTAGAGGTCCAATTGTCGTGTGAGCTCCTTAGGTGGCGGCGGCATATCTCCTGCTTCTGAAAGACAATTGGATCGCATTGATACTTGTCTTAGTTAGTTGAAGGCTAAATGGAATCATCTCATGAGTCATGAGGGTCATCAGCTTTCCAAGTTGCCTTGGGATTTCCAGGACAAACAAGCAGCCGTCCATCCAGCTCAACCTGCCTGGCTGCTGTCAGAAGAGTTTGACCGGACGTTCCTTGTTGTCAGAACAAGTGTTTGACAACAGCAGTGCATCCTTTGCCAGACTGGCTTGGGAGAAGATCAACATAGATAAACATTGATGCGTTATAAACAACTGGTTGAACATGTTTGAACATCATATTTAATTGGGACTCCCATGTTAGAGCTGCAGATGCAGTGAATGAAATGCATGTCATGTCACCTCTAGTTGCCAGCATCAGCAGCGGATTCTGAGGTTTCCAAACAGTTTTCGGATTGCCGGATTGAAGCACATCAGTGACAATCTGATGAATGCTAGTCTGGGGAAGATGGAAAGGTAAAGTCCCCAGTTTCCGTTTATGAATGATGCAAAGAACTTTCAAGTAAAGGAATTGATGTCATGAACAATGAACAGATCAGCGCCGCTTTTGCCTTTTGCCTCATGCTTCAACATGAGGTGGGGCTCATTTCTACAGCAGCTACGGGATATTGAGAAGATGTTGGGCCGCCCTTACATGAGGGAGCAATTTATAAGCAAGTGCGTGAGAAAGGATTCTGCAGATGAGGTAGTGTTTCGCAGTTGGAGCACCAGACTGCAGGGATTGCGGTGGGAGGTGGTTGTGAAATTCTGTGAAGAGGTAACTTGTCTCATGACTTGTGACTCGTGTCAAGTCAAACCAAGAAACTATATATAAACGGTATTGAATCTTGGTCTGCTTTACTAAGTTACAACGGGTTGAAGAACCCTTGCGGCGGGTATGGAACAAGAAGAAGTACCAAGCCAAATCTACAAGCAAACGCAATCTGCCAATGGGAGTGGACAGTGAGTACGCGTTTCTTGGCTTCTATATAATTTCGAAACCCAACCAAACTGCTAACAACTTTAAAGTTTTCCTGTTCCTGAACTTCCTGGAACCTTTGCATTTGGGTTTGGGACTTTGGGAGATCTAGAAGTTCTTGACTAGACTCAAGACCAGACTCAAACTAGGCCAAATGCTGACAGCATTGATGCGGCACTAACAAGCAAATCATTTTGGGCCACTGTCAAAGCCACATGCGAGCTAGCTTTGCAGTGTGAATACATTGGGCGCTGGTCAGAGGGATGCTTTTGTCATGAAAACCTCTTGGTGGAATGGGCAGCACAGCAGGCCGATCGCGAAAATCTACAACCACAAACTACAACCATACTCTCTACCCGTAAGCAAACAAGAAGATGTTGCATTCTATTATGTATTTACTACATACCATTTTCTCAGGCTAAGGTGCAATAATGCCACACCATTAAATATATATATATATATTGACAATAAGAACCCGGGCATGGGACACAGTCATTCACAATCGCTGCTGCCCCTTTACAGGCAGAATCACGCACACTCCTTCCACATGCTCGTGGTTCTGCTACTCCCAAAGAGGTGCAAGAGGCAGTGGCTTGCCCCATGCGCTGTTGTCGGGCACCAGAAATGGCAGCTGGAGACCCCTTGGTTCGAATACGGAGGTGGATGACACCCAGCTCTAATTTAACTGGGCCAATCAATGCCAAGTCAAGTACTGCATGAAGGGACATGTGTTTAGCCTTCAGTTCAATGGTTCTTTTGGCACTTGCTTTTAAGTTGACTCTAGTCACGAGTCACTAGTCACTAATCTTATCATTTTTGCTTGATATTTTTGTGCAACAATGGCAATGACAGAGTAAACACTGAAACTGAAGCAGCCCTAGCCCAGGAGTGACTCCCAGAATATATTTCTTCAGTTTACGGTGGAACTAGCATTATCTCCGCATGAAAGAGATAGGAAAGAAGGTCAAGCTCTTTTTGCTGATTGGCAGCGTGCTCGCAGTCGAATGTATACAGAATTGGTCGCAAAACTGAGCCACTACCAGCAGCTCCCATACAAGTTGCTTCAGTTAGGGCACCACAAACCAGAGCAAGTGACTTTGGCTGCCCAAACATGTTTGAAACTTTGGGAGATTGGGGGACCAGGGTGCAAGCACCGACAAAGCAGAAGGTTTTTAGATCCAACTTTTGAAGCTGATGGTGCTTCGCCGGGAGACCCTTCACTGTTGCCTTTAGTGAAGCGCTTGGCAAGCGGTGAGTCAATGTTGTCCTCTCCAGATTTTGACCCATTGATACGTTGGGTTGCAAGATTTCAGTGTATACGGTTGGCTGAGAGATCTGTAGAATCAATACATTCGCTGATGACACGATCTCTGAAGAGAGCTCCCCATGGGGGAGCCCCTTACCTGTCTTTCGAGCTACGCTTCAAGCAATTCTGGGACAATATGATTGCCGATCCAAAGGCAACTTAGCACATTTGTGAGAGCAATTTGACAGTTTTGCAATTGCATTGAGAACAACAGACAAACAAGACTTTGGAATACATGACGCTTTTTGGTCACTAGGTGATTTACCAATGGGCTATGGATCTATGGGGTATTGAAACCTTGTCTGGTTTCAGAGATGCTGTGATGCGCCTGCCCCAGGGAAACAGCATCTTATATAGTTCCCAAAACACCCGCAGCATATGCATTATGCATTGACACCGACCAACATGTTTGCTGATGGACGGCCGGACGACCTACGACTTTCCTCCCAGGATGCTTCTTGGCCTGCCGCCGCGGCCACGCATCTACCAGATGCAGTTTCACGAACTTGCGGCTTTAGTCTACAGAGACAACATTTGGCAGAAACATGCTGACCAGAAGAGATTGCATCAGGAATTGACAAACAAGAAACAACCTGAAGAAATGGAAAGAGCAAAACGAAGAAAGGCATTGAAGGATAGGTCAACAGAACCATCGGGATTGTCAATGCTCATGATTGAGCACCTTCTTGCAGTACCTTGAAGTCACACTCACACAACTTGTTTCTTTTCTCTTTGAAGTCTATGATGTGGATAGTGGGTAGTGGATAGGTGCAGCACAGTGAAGAGTGATTCAGCCATGAGGTATCGCAAAGCGATTCCTCTGTGATCTTTTCCGTGGATGACAACATTGCTGGATGGCCTGGGTGTGATGTGCTAGATTCAACAGGCCTTCTTGTAATGCCTACTACCTTCTGATTCAACGGTCTTTCTTTCTGATGTGTTCATTGTATTCGAGACAGGCAAGGCTTTGTGGAGCCAAGCTTCATTGTTGGATTCAATGGATTGTATAGAGGATGATGTCAACTTCAGCAGCAAAGACCATGCCTTGGCACCTGCCAAGATTGACAAAGCAGGGAGGCTTCAGAATGCGTCTAAGGGTAAGCTGAACAAATCGTTTTTCAAAGTCACAGATGTGGCTTTGCCATCTTTGACACTCCTGGGCGAGACTTCTATGGATGGTGTTGATTTCTTTGCACAAACATATGATTGCATTGAAATCCTGACAGAGACGTCCGTTCTGGTGTGCCCCACGAATACCCATCTTGTCGTACCTCGACTCGATTGCTTTCAATTTCATGTATAAGAACTTTGGCCTAGCCCTAGTCTAGTCCCTAGTTACCAGCCATTCTGCCTGCCATGTGATCACGTGGCCATGTGTACTTCTTTTTGTTTTGACTCTCGACTAGATTGGACTTGACTCAGGCAAAATTGCACCTCGGCACAACCAGGCACAAACAAACTTTAAAAAAACAATCTTGGACATGTTATTCTATACATGTCAATTGCCATTTCTATGTTGCTTATATACTTCTTCTGTTTGCTTTCCAATAGACGACTAGGCTTGCCTCTGGAATTGATCCAGAACAATTGTCTTCCATTCAAGTTTGGCGAAGCTCAATGCCTAGCCATGAGCCATTGCACCTTGTCAGTTGACCTTTTTGTGAGCAGTCAATTTCAAGAGTACACAACAATACAAAACATCATTGTACTTTGCACTTGAGGTCAGGAGAAGGTCAGTTGCTTATGCGCTTGTCACAGCCCGCCAAGCTTTTAGAGTATAAAAGGACGGGAATTGGAGTGGACTTTGACAACTATACTACCGCAGAATTGATCCTGTTGCTGGGAGACTTGGGATGGGCTGATCAACAGCAAAACAAATCCAGGCGTGTACCACCTTATGTTCGGTCAGGGCCAAAAATTTGGTACCAAAGTGCCGGCTGCAAGATTTCAAAACTGTACCTGAGGGCCTTGATTGCAGCTCCAGATTTGTTCAATTTAGATTCAGGCATTACCGAAATACATCATTTTCAACCACAAGCCTACTACAAAGCTTTGCTTCGTGAGTGTGCAGTTCTGCCAAATCAGCCGTTGCACTATTACAAGATTGCTATGGAAAAGAAATCGGGCAAACAAAATGCACCACCCACCAGATCTGTGGATGGTGATGAACCAGACAATGAGCTACAAGAGGAGATAGGCTTCTTGATTTTGTGGTTAGGTCAACTGTTGCTTTTGGTTACTTCCATTCCTACCAGTCATAGTTGGACCAGCCCAAACAATATGCAGCATGTTATGTGTTGTTCCATTTTGAGTTTTGTACCGTAGTGAGTCGTGAGTAGCGGAATACATGTCAGTTCAGATTGCAAAGACCATCCAAGGTGTGCAAGATCATCGTGTCTTTGCTTCGGATTTGGATGAACGCCAATCCCAGATTCCAGTTGAGATGATCGAATTGCTTAGTTCTGATGATGAGGATAAGCACCCTGGGGACATGTTTGCCTCAAGTGCTGGTGATTGTGAGTATTCACCATCCATTTTTGATGGCCAACCTGATGCTGTGGTGTTTGGTGATGGTGGTGAATTGAGTCAAGACAAACAAGCTGATGAAGAATTGGAAGGATCCGAAACAAAAAGACTTCAGCGTGATGATGCTGATGCTCCTCCGACTTCAGTCACAGAACCCACAGACCTCTTTGCTGCTGTTGATTCTGCACCAAGTGAGCCAGCTGGTGATGCTGCTGGTCTTGCTTCAGAGCCAGTGCCACAAACTACTATGGATGCTGAACCTGCGGCAATACAGCCAGCTACCAGAACACGGGCATCGGGAATGCATCACACCAAGGTGTTTTCCAGCCCTGATGAGATTCTCATACCTATATCTCCTTTTCCTGCATGCAGCTTGCGCCTTAACGCGAATGACCATCGCTGGGTTAGTACTTGGAAGAGGAATATCCATGTAGATGCATGGATTGATGAGCTGGGAAACAAAAGTTTCAGCCAAACCTTTGATAAAAACGACCCATCTGACTGGCAATCAAAGTTGAAAGAAGTGCACCACATGGCATGGTTCAAATGGAGCCTGGGCTATCCAGAGAACCAAGATCTTGCGCTTGATGGCTCCCGCGCAACGCCGCAGGAACCTGGGATTATTGCAGATGATGTATTCAACCAGCTTGCTCCCATTGTGAGGGATTTGCCTCACAAGAAGCAGTATTCCCGCAAGACCCAGACATAATCGCAAAGTCAAAAAAGAACTGCTGACCTGCTTACCTGCCATCGCTATACTAGGTCGGAGGTCAGCGCTATTAGGCTGAAGGCTATGATGCCATCGCTATGAGGTTGGAGGCCATCACTATACTAGGTTGGAGGCCAGCGCTATTAGGCTGGAGGCTATGATGCCATCACTATGAGGTTGGAGGCTATCGCTATACTAGGTTGGAGGCTATGATGCCATCGCTATGAGGCTATGATGCCATGTTCATGTTCCATGTTTTTAGGAGTGTCCCTGTTACTTTGGGTAAACAAACATGTTTCATTGTTTTCCATGTTTTTTTTGTGCATCAAAAATACACATGTAGGTCAGTCAGTCCGTCTAAGTAAATGCGCCATGAAACATCATCAAGAAAATGAAGTATATTGAAGGCATCTCTATATATATATATATATATTCCATTGCAAGAGAAATGTGTACATTAACAACCAAAATGTTTAGCGACTCTATTGATGGTTCGTTCAAACAATTGTCAATAAAAAAATGTCAGAATTAGAAAACATATTACAAACAAAAACAATTCAACAACTCAAAAACCTAAAGCATTTGAAGCAAGTAATTACACTGGAAAAGAACATTGGACACATACACAACCCTCATCCCCTCCCAAAAAGAATTAGTCTATAAGTCAGTGCACTATATAGTACTACTGGACTGGCATTGACTGCAAATCATAAAGCCATAAGTATGCATATATATATATAATCATGAAACTACTGGATATGCTTCACGCCCCTTATTTAAAAAAACACACACAAGCACATAAATAACAACAAAAAAACAAAGAAGACAACAACCTTATAAGACAACAAAAATAAACTAAGGCACAATTGAAATAATTCAAGCATAAAACAACAATGAACCAGTGAACACATGTTAGCACTCCCCACAAAAAAGAAGACAAGACCAAATTACAACGCACTATAACATATATAATATGTATAAAGTCATAATTGTGACTGTAATTAATAATACTAAAAAACAACAACAACAACAACACAGTCACATGTAAAATATTATTTAGTACATAAAACTATATAATATGTAGTAAAGAAGGCAACTAACCATTGATTAAAAATCACTGGACAAATGAAGCTATTACAATAATCAAAACAAATAGAACCACACAATTCTTAAAATACACAAACAAACAAATTTGACACATATTTAGTATCCAAATAGTATTGAACAAATACAACAATATTAAAAATATTAAAAAGTGTAAAAAAAACAAAACAAACACACACACAAAAACAGTTTCTGATTCTCCTCCTCCCCCACCCACAAAAACATAATAATTTAACAACAATTAATACAAAAATAAAAAATATAGAACAAAACAAAAAATAACAAAAAAACATATTCTATACTATAAAAAAGTAAAAAACACAAAAAAAATATTTTATATTGTAAAAAATAAAAACACAAAAAACAATAGTAAATTTTTTAAAAAATCCTTATTCTCAACGCTCAAACCTTATTCTCAACCTTGAGGTTGAGAATAAGGATTGAGGGGTGAGAATAAGGAAGTATCATATATGTTTTTTAAAAAATACTATAATATATATAGTTTTTTTGAAAGTCTATGTGCAAAAAGCTTATTATCAGGCGTGAATAAGCTTTTTGCACATAGAATGTCAAAAAAATACATTAAACATACAGTATTTTTTTGGAAAACATATATGATAATTCCTTATTCTCAACCCTCAATCCTTATTCTCAACCTCGAGGTTGAGAATAAGGTTTGAGCGTTGAGAATAAGGATTTTTTTAAATTTACTATTTTTTTTGTGTTTTTTTATTTTTTTTACAATATAAAATATTTTTTGTTGTTTATTTGTGTGTTTTTCTATTTGTTTTGTTTCTACAATAATAAAGCTTTTAGCTTTCTATTTTTACAATGTATTTCTTTGTATTTTATTTAAAACAATCAAAACGAATTAAACATTAAAAAACAACTGTTCTACTGACTTCAGGCCTTCAGTATTGTGGGGTGTCGTGTTGCAGTTCTACCTATCCGCTGCCACCGGTCTTCCTTTCTTTCAGGACAGCAAACAAACATTCTCTCAGAGTTCCCAATGCATAATGTGTTCATTCTTTTGTGTTGCTGTCATTGTCACTAGCGCAAATGCCCAAGCGTTCGATGGACCAAGTGGTCCTAGATGATGCAGACGCATCTGAAGATGTTGATGCTGACTTGGATGCTGATGATACAATGGAGGCCATGCTACAATTGTTGTCTCAAGACACCTTTTGTTAGGTTATGATAGTTACACTGTTACAAGTACACTGATGCTTAATTGAATTGAGTGTTTGCTGTTTGTCATTATATCATTGTAACTGTAGGATTGCGATCTTGACAGGCTGCATTGATGGACAGCAGCTTTCCAAAGGGACCAGCAAACTTCCAAGACCTGTTCCAATGGGCTGACTACAACACCTCCATTTTGATGGACAATGACCAAGCGAAGCAGCGGTTCATTGATTTGCTATCCTCTGTTGACCAAGTGGTTCTACATGAAGACTTTGCAGGTATGGGTACATGTGGAGCAGCATTGGCTACACAGTTCGATTCCTTCAAGCATGCTGTTGCACCAAGTCTATCAAATAAATGACACTATGTTTGCATGAAGATATGTCATATGTCAAGCCAATGCCAATGCTTCCAAAAGACGGAATTACACATTGGTTGGGAACAGCCTAGGTGCTCAAACCAGTCGCGTGGTTTTGGCTACAGCGTTTGATTGCGATGCAAACTGCCGTCATGCATTGGTTACCCGAGCAAAGGCAACCATGATGTGTTCTGTTTGTGATGTAAAACACACCTGTTGCTGCCTTGCACAATCTCTCCACTTCACCCTTGTTAGATGCTGTGCCAGGAGCATGCACATCAACATGTTGGTGGGGATTTAAGGAGCAAGATTTCGGAGAGCGGCCACACTCTTTTGACATCGATCACAAACACCATCACTACAGAGTTTGAAGAACAAAAACGCAACAGCCTTAAATATGCATTCATTTTGCACATTCACACCATTTATCACTTCAACTTGATCACTTCAAGATGCTAGAGTCTACTAGGGACTTGTTCAAGCTTTGTTTTACTTTTCTTTTTGCTTCAGGTTCCTTCAATGTGGAGGAAGGTACCGAGCATTGCAGGACGTTGAAGCAACTGTTTGGAAAGAAACTTCTGGATGAGTACATGAAGGTGCTAGATGATGAGACCCAGTTCTTAGAATCTATGAAGTGCTACAAGATGGGTCACAAATCCAAGGCTTGGCAATTCCAGCAGATTGACATTGGTTCATTGTTCATTGTTTGCCAAATCATGAGAACCATACCATACACCGCCTTCTTGAAACACCTTTGATGAAGGTGTGTAAGACACCTTATGGGATGATGAAGGATGACCAGAAGATGGGTAAACGTGTTCTCAGAATCTTTGGTGCGGGAACCACATGCGTGGACTGGAGCAGCATGGGTGCAAGAGAAGAGCTCTTTGGTCAAAGCTGCATACCATTCGCATGTTGGCTAAGCGAGATAAAGGCCGTCCGTCCAGACATTTGAAATTGATCAAATAACATGTTATATTGTGCTTATATAATATATCTATATATGTCAGGAAAAAAACAGCAAGGTCTGTTGCTTTTTGGCAGCTTACATCTGGGGCTTTGGGGCATTTGCATTTCCTTCCTTATTACATCGCTCAGGATATTGTCCTGCATGAATGCACTGCTCGCTTCTCTCGGAGCCTCCTGGAAAAATATCTAGGGGAACATTACTATGCGCTTGGATTTCAACCTCCAAAGGCAGCCAGATTTGAGTATCCTGCTGAAGTGAATTGAACTCTAGTCAAACACTAGTGACTCTAGTTGCTCGCAGTCGCAGGCCATGGGAGACCTATCAGGAACCAAACAGCGGAGATTGTGGCTCATGTCGCAGTCATACCTTGGGTGGCCTTCGAACCGCCCGCGGCTCTACACTGTCCTCGTGAAGAAGGATTCCGGGGCTTTGGCTGACCCGGGCCTTGCTGCCATAGACAAGCTGTACCGCATTCCAAACATGAGTGTGTTGGCACATATGGTAGCCGATAGAGACTTTCGGTCGGTCAGTACACTTTCGGTCAGATGTCTTATTGATTCTGAGTTTGTTTGTAGTACTTTACTGGACTTACTGGACTGGCCTGTATCAGAACATTCAAACAGCACTAAGCAATTATAACACACTAAACTGGTCCAAGGATGAGATTGAAGCCATGCGGAAGGACTTGGCACACAAATTCCATAGGTCACTCAGTTCAACATTTCAGCAGCTTCTTTCAGGACGCATTGTAATATTGCAAAATTTGCAAATGACAATGACAGTTATTTCATTCAGTCTTGGACATGCGGACTGTGTCACTGTGCAACAGGAGCTCAACCAACCTGGCTGGATCTCTACAAGAAATCAGATAAGGTTCAAAAGATCTGGCATGAGAAAGGTACCAAGCTAGATTGGTCTCACAGTGACAGTGATTGATGTTGTTTCTGTGTTTTGTTGAATCTTTTTTTCGCTGTTTAGTTCAGATCGCCCTGAAGGCTCCCATGGTGCTGTATGCAACCTGATTCAGAACCCGAAGCGGCGGTTGATTTGCTCAAGTTTGCTCCCGACACTGTTGCGCCAGGGCAACATGTGGTGCTTGGCCAATCCTCATCTACCTGAAACAGCCCTTATGGAAGAACGTTGCTTATTCCCCAAGGACCGTAACGCCTTTCTAGCCTCGTTTGATGTGTCCCTTACTAACCTACTTTATCTATACCTTTAACACCCTTTAACCTAACCTTTACTTATCTTGTCTTTCCATATTGTTCTTATTGTTGCCGCTGCAGCGCCGCAGCCTGCAGCCCTGCTATTTGATTGTTGTCAGGAACATTTGGCAGCCATGGGAGTCCCTGCCTACCCCTGTCTGGCAAACGGATGCTCATATCCTCCATTTGACTTTCTATCCATGTCTTCGGGGAATATCAAAAAGCTTGCTGGCAACGACCCATAGCTGCAAGATGAACAGTTATATATTAATGTTATATATATATATATAAATGTTTGATTTTGTATATGTGCGATTTCCACTTGCAACTCACTGTCACATGTCCGCAGGTCCACTGTCTGTTTGTGGTTCTACTGTTCTACTATCTGAATACTGAATCCTGTACTTTTTCGGGATAGTTGAGTT
This sequence comes from Durusdinium trenchii, assembly GCA_963970005.1. NCBI lineage: Eukaryota > Dinophyceae > Suessiales > Symbiodiniaceae > Durusdinium > Durusdinium trenchii. The sequence goes on along the minus strand of CAXAMN010015969.1, from coordinate 119,795 downwards.
GAGGCCATGCACTCTGCTGTTTGCGGCACTATTTGGGCTGTCATTCTTGCTACCTGGACACCAAGCACACCGAAGCAGGGCAGTGGAGAATCTGATGCGCTAGCCGCAGTGGAGAATGCATCAACAGAATCAGCAGCAGCAGCAGCAGTTGCAAACCAGCAGGGATCTGACCGTTTTTCTTGGGCTGGGTATGAAGAACTGGACATGTGATTACATTTGCGTGTTTCTATTCTTCTAGGCTTCTAGGCTTCTAGTCTAGCTCTAGGTCATTCTAGGTCTGTGTATGCACCTTGTTGCTGTAGGTGGGTCTTGGTCTCAAACAAGATTTCTAGTGTGAATTTCAGTGAGTCTCAGCCTGGGACTGCTGAGAGAGCCTGTCCACGTTCCATCCAAGCTGGTGTCATTTTGTGTGCAGTGCAGTGCAGTCAGTGCAGATCTCACCTGTTACTGACTCTTTGCCCAAAGGTTTGCGCAAAAGAGAACAGCATGCCAGCTTGCCATCCGACTGTCAGTAAATGTTTGCTGACTAAATGCGTGGCACCGTTTCATTATATACATCATCAAGTGTTCTTTCATTCTGGCAGCCACTGGCAATGCAATCATGCTATGTTTGATGCATGCCATGCTGTGCTTTAGTCTTTTTGAGCCAAGCAAACAAGTTAGTGACCTTAGCAACTCTGGTTGTGAAAGTGCCTGCTGCCTGGTCATGGAGGAACCGGAGGGCATGTTAGCTTTGTCAATGGCCGATTCTCCAACTCCAATCATTCCACCGGGGATGTGTCTTTGCGAGCTTTGTCTGGTTCTATGTATCATGCGCATGAAGGTGTCAGACACTTAAAGAGTGTGGAGTCCAGTCAATGAAATGAAGTCATGATGATGATGTTGTTGTTTCTTGCCCAATGTTGCGTCTTGCCAATGAGTCATGAGGCTTACGCAACTCTGTGGTAAGCGTATCCCAAAGCGGAAGAAGTTCCTGGATCAAGCTGTGCGAGCTGGCAAAGACAAGGAGTTGGCTGAAATGGAAGCTAACAACAAGGCCTCTCGACAAAAGCATGTGTATCATATGTCAAGTTGAACTGATGTGTTACAGTAACTTTCTTGCCCTGCGATGCACTGAACATATCTCCCAGGAATTGTTCCTCACGCACCTAAAAAAGTTCTGCGACGGGTTGCTTGGTAATGCTCAGACTCAAGTTCAGCCTGTGTTTTCTCTTTATGGATGCCATGTAAGACTCCATGCAAGCAATGCAAAGACCACAAATTTTAACACCTTGTTTCTACTGAGGGTGCCTGAGAACGCTACAGGAAGAGGTGCAAAAGCGCCTGACTATGACTTTACATCGGTCGACCGTGTGAACCAAACCGGCCGCCGCTATGAGGACACCAAACTAGTTGAGCCAATGGCCTGGCCAGAGTATTTGAAATGGTACACCGAAAAGGCTCCATCCTACCAAAGTTGCTAGGCTTGATGTAAAGACTGTGGGGCTGTGACTGTGACTGTTGGATTTGCAATTGAATTAATTTGATGTATGCTTGGTCTAATTTTCAAGAACATCTGAGGGCTAACGCAAGAAGGTGCAAAGCGGCGTTGGAGCCTTGACATGGCATCACAACAAGTACGAAAAGATCAAGTCGAGAGTCTAGATGGCAATGGAGTTGCAAGCGGTAGAATGGTACCTCAGACTGAAACCTAGCAGTCCCAAGTTGAATTGACTACCATTGCTGCTGTTGTGTTCTTTTTTGCTGTGTGTTAATTCCAATTGACTAGTCTCACCATGAGACTTGTGCCCTTCTTCAGGTATGGCGCATGTATGTCCACGTTGCTGATCATGCCAAGGTAACTGACTATCAGGTGCGCAGATCAATTCAAATGAACCAATGAACATAACAGCACTCAGCATGTTTTTTTATCAGACAGACAGAGAGAGAGGGTTAGCTGTTTGTTGCAGGACAACTCCGCTAGTATGCGAGTTGAGAAGAAATCCAAGTTCTCCGACTCTGCGCTAGCAACAGCAGAGAAACTCAAGAAACAGTCAGTTGCTGCAATTTTTGAAGATGCTGATTTATCATCTGGGTCCGTGTGCGCTGCTTCTACTTCTCAGCAGGCACTGGGACTGGGAGGTGTTGAATCAATACATGGGGCTGCAGCTGCGGCAAGACCTACTCCTAGGGGCACCAAGCCTGGGCCTGCCCCACCAGCAGAACCAGAAGAGTTTCCGCTGTTGAGAAAAGCTATCAAGAACATTTCCGATCCGGTAGTTGCCGCTACCAAACTCCGCAAAGCTACCCTTAAAGACTTCTGCAGTTTGGAGACTAAGATGAACAAGGCCTTGGGAACTTGCAGAGATACGATGAATCTCATCGCTGACGACTTTGATTGTGAGGAGAGATTATTTGCGGATTGAACGAACAGAACAATTTGTACATTTGTGAAACATTTGGTCACCGAGTCACCGAGGAATAGAATCATAGAGGCTTCTAGATTTCTTTGTTGTTTGGTTCGGGTTTCTTTCCAGGAGCAGCGAGACAACGATGCACGGGTCAAAGAAATCACGCTGCGGCATGATATGCTTAAGACTTGGTCTTCAGAGCTGTACACTACAGCGCAATCAAACAAGGAGGCGGTTTCCAAGATCTACCAGCTTTGCCAGGAGGATTCCTACTTTGTGGATGCATGCTTTCTGGAGGACTCAATTCAAACCTGGGGCTTCATGCATCATGCCAGAGGTAACTTTGCCTTGCTTGACACCACTGATGCAGTCAGAAGCTCAATTCTTGAAGCACTGTCACTGTCAGTAAGTCGAGCAAAAAGCAACAGCCTGACAGCCTGACACTAGTGTACAATTCTAGTGCCCATCACCCTAATATAGACTGTGGCTCTGACTGTGCCTGTTTATGTGACATCCTAGGTGCTCGAAGAGGGCAGGGTTCATATGCGAGCCATTCAAGTTGGAAAGCACATTGTGGAGGCAGCTCAACAAAGTGCTTGGCAATACAAGTCAACCCGAGATGCTTTGCGAAAGGCCCGCTTGGAGGAGGAGAGAGCAACCGATCGAGAAGAGAAGAAGCGGCAAAAAGCAGCGGAGGCTGAAGCAGCGAGGAAGAAAAAGGAAGCTGAGAGGTTGGCCAAAAAACAAGAGAAAGAGCTAGATCGACAACGCAAGAAGAAGGAAGCAGCAGAGCAAGAGGCTCAGGAGGATCAGGCTCAGGATGGAGATGACCAGAACGGGGCTGGAGCAAGACGCAGACGTGGCAAAGGTGCTCAGGAGCTGACTGACAGTGACCACCCGGTCCTGGCAAACCGTTTCAGTGGGCATGAGGTGCCTGTGGTGGATACAATGCCAAAGTTCATTTCTGCCTGCTTGAAGTGTGATCCTGTAATATGGAGGGCCAGGCGGTGCCAGACAAAGAAGATCTTGGAAGAAGGAGGGCTTGGTGGCAAGACTGCACTGAACACCAATTGCATGCTGCAAGCGGAGCTCAAAACATTCATTTCCGAGGCTGCCACAACCTTTGAAAGTGATGCCACCAGGGTCAAAATCACGAAGGCTATGTCTGAGCAAGCTCAGCAGTCAGCATTGGATCCCTTATCCTTGGAGCTTCCCTTTACACGCAAGTTGGAGGAAGAGGCTGATGATCAGGCAGCAGCTGAGGATAGGGAACCCTGCTTGCTGATTGAGCGTGAGGTGCTAACCCAAGCACTTCTCAAGTGCAAAGAACAAGCAGCTGCAGATGAAGCTGAAGCAGATGAAGCCAGCATCAAGACCGCCAAAATACGTACACACACAGCAAAGCAGGACCTTTTTCACTTCAGCAAGCTGCAAATGGTGGGGTTCAAGAAGACAGGTACCTTCAGTGGTGTGGTTTCTGGTCTTTTTCCTCATCTGGTGTACCAATCAGAGGGCACGCGAGCAATGGCCATGGTAAACATCTATGATGTTGCTAGGTCCGGCCATTCATTTTTTTGATTTTAGATAGTTACAGTTACAGTTACAGTCAGTAATATGATGTCAATTCATTGATGTCCTGTCCTCCACCATCTTCCCCACATGTTCTTAAACTTTTTCAAACACAACCAGCAGAATCAGGTTGAACACACCCAACCAGATCCAGCAGAATCTGCATCTGCAGATGACCTATGGAAGTTGTTTCGGGAAGGAGTCAGTGCAGTGGAGTCAACTGCAACCCAAGAAGCTGCAGATGAGCTGCAGTCTTTGCGGCAAGCATGGCTGAGTCCGGGAGATGTTTCTTGCACTAATGAGAGTCAAGCTCTATTTTATACTCAAGTCTCAAGACACTTGTTTAGTTTAGTTAAGCTTATATACGTTTACGTTGAGCCTGAGTCCTGAGTCTACTTTCTTTTCCACGACTCCACGACTTCCACTGTTCCATTCCAGCCATGTTCTGTTTCATCTTAGGTGCTATTTGTCCCTGCTGCTCATCTCCTGATCGAGAAAGCCCTCGTGGCCACCAACGTCTCCTTCCGTGCTTGCTGCGGTTTGGTTGGCTATACTGACTTCCACTCTTTGAACACTGCTCAGAAATTCTTCCCGATGAATCTCGATATGATTTGATTTGATCAACTTCTGGATTCAATTCTGGATTGTGTTCTTGTGTTTGTAGTTGTTTTGTACTTTATGTTTGTTTGATTTGTGCCTGTGCTAAGCTAAGTGCTAGCCTTTAGTTTGCATTTGTAGGTGAGTGTGCCTGAGTGTGCGTTGATGGTTTGTTTGCGGATCCACCAAGTTGCAGGAGCACCGGCGTAACCAGCATGATCAATTACATCATGGAGCAAGTCCAAGGCTGGCCCAATTGGCCTGCTGCTGATATTGCTGAGAATGCTGATGAGGATCCAGCTGAAGCGGCAGCGGCAGCAGCAAACGGCAATGTCGAGAACAATGGTGCAAGCCCAGCTCCGATCACTGATCAAGAGGCGAATGTGGCAAATGTTGCGGGTTGTGGTTCTCAGTTGTGGTTCATTTCTTAAAACTTATTCAAAGCTGATGGAAATTGCAGTTGCACTTTCACTTTCCTTATTTCATTATTTATACTGTATATTGTTTTTTTACTTTGTCCGCTTTGTCCTTTCCATTTCCATCCAATTGTAATCCTTCTCTTCTACTTCGCTTCTCCTCTCACTTTTCCGTTCATTGCATTGCATTGCACTTGCAATCCTATGTAATCCTTATAGCATCCTATGAGCCCATGAGGCTCAGATTCAGTCCGCGGCTATGGCGGCTGCATATGAAGCACCATCCAACCTACATGCTGAACCAGTTGCTTCGAGAGCAGAAAAGATTAAACGGCTACACAAAGCTTGGCGTGATCTCTCCCATGTATCCAGGAGGTTCAGGCCAAGGAATTCAAGGAAGAAAGGGAAAGGTTCATTGGTTGTTGCTGACTCACATTCAGATGATGATCATGATGGTCCCGGTCCCAGACCAGACTCACAAGATATAGACGATGCTACCCGCATTGATGCCTATTTGGCTAGTCGGCAACTCCAACAACTGATTGTAGCACATTGGATGCAATTTGCTGTAATTCATTTCATTTCATTACATTATCATTGTTACTTGTTTAATTCAACAATTTAACAAGCCAGTTCACCAGTACCCATACTGTACCCATGCTGCCATACATACAGATTGCTGGAATAGACTGAGACTGGACTGGACTGGACTGTATCCAATCCTGAGCCAAGGCTGGTAGCAGTGTCAAGGAGGAGACCGAAGCCAACCATCCAGACATCTCAAATATGTTGCCTTCAAGAGTGCTACAGGACACTGACACTGAGGCAGAAATGTCCAAAGGCAAAGCAGCTTTGGATGACATGGTTCAAAAGCAGGCACAAAAAAAAGCAGAGCGGCTGCAAGAGCAAGCATCACTACTTGGCACTGGCAGCAACAACACCAGCTTGGCTGATGCAGGCACCAACCCAAGCCTTCAACACCAACAGCATGTTGAGCCAAAACAGCCCATGCCCAAAGACACCCCAGCAGAGACACCTGCCGATGCAGTTGTCCAGCCACAGCATGTTGAACCAGAGCCCAGGCCCAGTGACATCCCGCCAGAGACACCTGCCGATGCAGTTGTCCAGCCACAGCATGTTGAGCCAGAGCCCAGGCCCAGTGACATCCCGCCAGAGACACCAG
>CAXAMN010015969.1:84990-96814 GCA_963970005.1 Durusdinium trenchii | reverse complement strand
ACTAGGAACAAGTGCCTTACTAGTAGTAACAAGAAGCTACTAGGAACTAAGTGCATCGCTTCTAGTAACAAGTGCCTTACTAGTAGCAACAAGAAGCTACTAGGAACAAGTGCATCGCTTCTAGTAACAAGTGCCTTACTAGTAGTAACAAGAAGCTACTAGGAACAATATTTCCTTCCACGCCTCCGTTCTTGTTGAGCCTCCAACCTACTAGCCTCTGATTGCTCCGTTCGTAGCGATGCCAGGAGCCCCGTTGGTAGCGAACATTGTTACTAGTAGCGATGGCCTTTGCTCCTAGTAGCGTCCTTGCTCCTAGTAGCGATGCCAGGAGCTCCTAGTAGCTTCTTGTTCCTAGTAGCGATGCCAGGAGTCCCTAGTAGCGTCCTTGCTTGGAAAGAAAGTTTCACTGAAAGAACCAAGGAATTCGGATGAATTGCTCGACCGTCGCTGCATCGCCGTCCGCCGGACCGCGGCTGCCGGACCGCAGATCTTGGCGCGGCGACAAAAGAACAACCCGGTCTTGATCGGAGAGCCCGGCGTTGGCAAGACGGCGCGGAGACGAGAAGACGGAACGAAAAACCCGAAACGAGACAGACGACAGGAAAGAAAGAGGACACATGATATAGGAAAATTCATGAGTTGTCTTCAATGTATTCTTTCTTGTGTCTTTTTCCTTTCCTTTCCTTTGGATTGTTCATTTCCTTCGTTTCATTCTCTTGAGCGTTCTGTTTTACGGGAGAAAGACGGATAGAGAAATGGAAGGAGATGAGATTGATTAAGATCAGTTCAGATAAAAAAAATGAAGGACAAAGCACCTCGTTTCCTGGATGGTTTGTGAGGCCATTGCGGAAGGTCTTGCCTACAAGATAGCAACATCAGATGTCCCAGAGATGCTGGAGGGGTGCGGCTGCCCTGATCAAGCTTGATAAAGCTGTGGGCCTTGCTTTTGCAAGCTGATTTTTACGTTTGTGGTGGACGTGCTGGAAGTAGAAAACCCTGAAACTCAAGCAGAAAGTGATGACAAGAAAGAAAGACAGATCTGACAAAAGAACAGAAGAAACAAGCTGCAACGTTACAGTAGAACACAGTTGCGGTGTTGTGACAACAAACATGAATCGATGTGCCTTCTTCTTGCTGGACTCAACCACCAAGTTAAAACACACATTAACTAAACATGTTTTTCAAGTCAGTCTTTTTCCTCCCTTTCAGGTTTTCCATTTTTGTAGATGTTGTTACAAAGGCCTTTTGATCCTTTTAGATTCCAAACTATAGTTCTTGCACCGTCTGAAACGTTCTTGTACCGTCAGGAAACGGATCGTCCAGTTGGATCTGGCCATGTTGTTGGCGGGCACCAAGTACCGTGGCGAATTCGAGGAGATCGAACCGGCTACAGCCAGTCTACTGAGTCTACTGAGTCTCACTCAAACAGCAGTCAGGAAACCGACTTGTCCAAGTCAGACCGTTCTGACAGAGTCAGGAAATTCAGAATCCGCAATAGTACGCTATTAGGAGCAAAGGGCATCGCTACGAACGGAGCGATCGGACGCTACTAGGGGCTCCTGGCATCGCTACTAGGAGCAAGGATGCTACCAGTTGCTCCTGGCTAATGGTTTGCTTTGGCTTACGGGTTTCATTTCTTTCAGGATTTCTTTCGGCTGTGCCTGCGGGTTACGCTTCTTCCTTGGGGATTCTTTAGGCTTGCCTTAGGGATCTGCTCCAATACTTGTTGATTTGATGCCAAATCACAAACAGCACTGCAGTGCTCCAAGTGTTGTCCGGGAGGGATCCAGACTTAAAAGAACTCCTTGGCCTCTTTGTTCCTTCCCAGCACTCGGGACCCTCATAGCTTCATATAGCTTCAAACATTCAAGGCATCGCTACTAGGAGCAAGAGCGCTACTAGGGGCTTTTGGCCTTACTACTAGGAACAGGAAGCTACTAGTAGCAAGGACGCCTTCATGTAGATTCAAGCATTCAAGCTTTGCAGACCTCCTCCTGCCCTTCCGCGCCTTTTCCACCCACATTTCCGAACTCACTAGTAAGGCACTTGTTCCTAATAGCTTCTTGTTACTACTAGTAAGGCACCTGTTACTACTAGTAAGGCACTTGTTCCTAATAGCTTCTTGTTACTACTAGTAAGGCACCTGTTACTACTAGTAAGGCACTTGTTCCTAATAGCTTCTTGTTACTACTACTACATGACCCTTCTCCTCCGACTCGTAGTGTCAAACACCGAACATGTCCCTTTGGCCGAACATGTGTCCCATTCGGGGTTCCTGACTTGCTGCTTTGGCTTTAGAGCAAGCCAGAGACCTTCCACTTTGCTCAAGTGGTTTCCCGACTCACCATCCGTTTCTTTCCTACTTAGAAGGAGGAAATAAAGACAGGGCCAAGGAGCAAAATAAGAACACAAGCGACCAATATAATTAGATGAGAAAACCCCAAGTATGTCTTGTCTAGAATCGTGTTTCAATCTCTTTTTTTTTTTTCAATCTCCTTTTGTTCTTTTCAACACACATCCAAACCTACAACCCCGTCAGGTGGGTTAAGGAACACAGAAGTTGACGAAGGGCAAAGGGTTGTTCAAGGAAGCTCTGACACCGAGAGCTGCGTTTGCCTTGAACCCTTCGCATCGATTTGGGAAACGTAGCTGATGGCCATGGCCTCCTACTAGCCTTCTTGTTACTAGTAGCATCCTTGCTCCTAGTAGTAAGGCCAGTCCCTAGTAGCGTCCTTGAACCCTTCGCATCGATTTGCTTCGATTTTTAGGGAAACGCAACTGAGATGATCGATGGCCTCCAACCTACTAGCGATCGATTCTTTGGTTACACTCTGAGTGGGGGATTCTGAGACTGTCTGAAGGAGCGATTGAAGAATGTCATCAAAGAGGCTTGGAGTTAATGTTGGCATATGTTGGCTACATTTGTGTTCGTGCATTGCTATTGGAGTGGAACTTGAAGCTCAGTTATTGATCTTCTTGTACGATTTGCATGACAAAGAGCGTGTGAGTGGTCTAGGAAGATCCCACATGCCAACAAAAAACACAAAACCATCGTTTTTTCACAATACCAGATGCACCCAAAGTCTGGTATACATGTTATGCACTGTTAGCTATGCTGGTGGAATAAGAAAGGAAAGAACATGAAGAGGAAGGACAACAAGAAAGGTCTAAAGGGTCTGAAAACACGAAAAGACAAGTGGAACAAAGAAGAGAAGTCGAAGGCTTTTGTTTGAAGCTGTTGAGATTTCAAACGACTTGTCTTTTCTTGCTAACTCTTTTTTTACTCTTTCTTTTGCAGATCTTGGACCTCTTTTGTTTCGCAGGTCTTGGACTCTGAGCGCAATATCATTTTGATGATCGACGAGATCCATACCTTGGTGGGTGCTGGTGGCACCGGTGATGGAGGCGGCCACACTTTTAACCGTTCCAAAACAACTTCTCTACGTTTCTGCCAGTTTCGGCTTGTAAAAGCACCACTCACTACCACGACCGTTGTAGAAGGACGACTTCTGTTTAGCAGCCGAATTGGCTTTAGGCTTTAGGCTTCGAATGCGAATTGGCAAACAGCATCGGCCAAACATTTCGAGCAATCTCATGAATTCTAGCAGACTTTGTGGTTGCAATTCGGTTCAAGCAAAGTTCATCACCGATGAGAACGTGTCACCAACACCATGTGACGCAACACTGAAACGCCTCAGGCGGAGGTGGTGCGATCGATGCCGCCAACATCATGAAGCCTGCCCTCTCCCGTGGAGAGCTGCAGGTGAAGACCGATGAACAGTCAGAGAAACTTTTTTGACAAAAAGTATAATTATCTATTCTATTTTTTTAAAAAATTCAATCATAGAAGAATCTACTGTTATTACGTATTTTTTGCTTTTCTTTTAGGGGGGTAGGCTGCTAGGAGGCTAGGTAGCTAGAGGTAGGTAGTAGAGGTACTAGCTAGTAGCTACAAGTAAGCTACTACTTAGGACGCAGGAGAGCTCACGCTTCTTCAAGGAAGCTCCCCCCCGCAAGCTTCCTTGAAGAAGCGCTCGCACTAATGATTTGGTTTCTAGATTTTTAGGGACACTAATAGCGATGGCCTCCAACCTACTAGCCAGAAATCTTGACAAGCCAGTCTTGACAAGCTTGCTGGCATGCTGCCGAAGTGCTTGATTGCGCTAGAATAGATGTTGTTGCGCTGTTTGCCGGATTGCTGCAGGTGATAGGAGCAACAACAAATGAAGAGTACCGCAAGTATGTCGAGAAGGACAAGGCAGCAGAGACATCACTAGCTGTTGGCAGGCACATAAGGAGCAAACAAGGAATTGGGCAGAGAACTGTGATTAAAGTGTCATTCTGTCATTCGCATTTTGCCACTACAGCGGCCATAGTTGATCAAGGAATGACAGGTGGTCTTAGAACAGTCGTTGAAGGAGCCCTCGGCTTAAGGAATTGTGAACACCCCTCTTTTGGGGTATTACAGCTTTTACAAAAACCGATCAAGTTCAAACATGGAACAACAAAACATCAGATTTGACACCGGTTGCAAAGCTGGGTAAGTGCTTGCAAAGTTTCCGTCTCAATTTTTGACTTCTCAGACCATTCTTTTTCTTTTCTAAGACCATTTCTTTTTCGAACACGTCTTTTCCGCGCTGCCTTCCCTTCGCAGCTAATTGCCTCAGGCCTTAGAGCGGCGCTTCCAGCCAGTGAAGGCCGGAGGGGCGCCGCAGGGTGGGCATCCTCGAGAAGCAGAAACGACTTTGCAGTACTGGGTACCCAATAGTGATGGCTTTTAACCTAATAGCAATGGCCTTGTTGCAGATGTGGCAGATTCTTGTTGGCGTTGTAGCTCTTTTGCACTTTTTTGCGACATGCCTCTCTTACGTCGCCAGCGAAAAGTCATAGGAAGTAAACAAAGTGCAACAAAGTGATCAAGTTGAATTGCAATGAAACATGGTTTTGAGTCAAGAGAAACCCTCTCCTCAAAACCAAAAGCCATCCCTTGGCTAGGTCCCTGAGCCCACGGTGGAAGAAACAGCTTGACACTCAGCCTTTTCTTTGCACACCGAGATGGCAAAAGGCATGACGTGTGAGGCATGAGGGCGCCCTCAAAGCCTTCGTCCACCGTTTCGCCGGATCTGAGGTTCAAATTCTCAAGGGCTTAGCCAGGAAGTACGAGGCACATCACAAGCTGAGGCCCAGTTCGCTGGCGCGAACGCGGCCGAAAGTGGACGACTCTTGTAGGGAGGCCATCGCTAGCAGGGTGGAGGCGTACTTCTTGACAGTTTTCAAGAGCATTCTCGCGTAAGCGGCTCTATTTTGTCGCCAAGGACAAGACAGGTAAACTGATAAAGAGGGTGTTCTTGTTTCCCGTGCGAGTTTGAGATGCGATTAAGCCAAGACTAGCGGCCTTAGTTCGCACAAAGAGCTCCTATCCGGCAAGAGGACGACCCCGCCCAAAAAGCTCCGAAAGGGTTCTGTTGGAAAGGGAGCCGACAAGGAATTCGGAAACGAAATCGAAGAGACGAAGGTTAAGGACGGCTTGGGGATAAATCTTTTGAGGCTGATAGTGTAATGACAAGTTAATTTGACATGGTGACCTTTCCTGCAAGCTGGTTGTGATGCACGCAATGAGTCCTTCTTGGGTGGTCTTCGGTAATGCAGATTCAGACTTTGCTGAAGTGTTTTGCTGTGGAATTTGGGCTTTGAAAGATCTGCACATCCATCGTATTTTCACGGATTCGCCTTCGTCACATGTCTTCGCCTTCGTGTGAGGTACTCTGAAGAGGCCCTGGAAGCATGTGTGAAGCTCGCCTCACAGTACGTGCAAGATCGGTATTTGCCTGACAAGGCTGGAGACGTCACCTCGTTTGACATGTCAAACCCCCTCCTCCCTCTGCCCTCCCAATACTTAATTAAGGTAGAGACTACCTACTTGTTGAAGTAAGGGAGAAGTTCGTGGCCAAGACCGAACCGATTTCAAAAAGAGATTTGTTAAGCCAAAGAAAAGAACCCCATGTAGTAGCTCAAGTAGCTAGGAGTCAACTGCTCCCTTACCTCATTAAGTGTGGGTAGTCTCTACCTTAGTTCAATAGGAATGGGCTTCAAAGCAAAAGAAACCCGCAGACCGGAACCGCAGACAGGCGATCGATGTGATGGATGAGACGGGAGCCAGGGTTCAACTCCGGCAGAATGCCGATCTGCCTCAAGAGGCCTTGGAGGTGGACCGATCCGAACTGCGAAGGAACGACCCAAGACACAACATGTGGCGAACGATCCGATTCCAAAGGTCATAAAAGGTCTAAAGCCAAAGGGAGGAAGAAAAAGCAACCCTCTTCCATGTTCTTATCTTTTTTTGAAAAATAGTTTCTTTTTAAAACTAGTAGTAACAAGTGCCACGCTAGTAGTAACAGGTGCCTTACTAGTAGTAACAAGAAGCTACTAGGAACAAGTGCCTTACTAGGACAAAACCCAAAGTCCAGTCCCTTCGGATGGAGCGGCAGAAAGGCGAGAAAAGAGCTGCGCGAGACGGAGGCCCAGAAAGAGGAGGCGCGGAACGAGCTGAAGTACCTCTTCGCTTCGCGATGGCGCCTCCTTTCCTTAGCAAAAGGAAGCTAATAGCATTCTTATGCATTCTTGCTATCTAGTAGCTATTTGCTATCTAGTAGTAATGGCCGCCAACCTAGTGGCGATGGCCTCCAACCTAATAAGGATCTTTTTGATCCTTTTCTTTGAAGGAAAAAAACAATTTTGACCTTTTCACTTTGCTTTCATTTTCTTCTTCGTCGATCCTATTTTCACTTCCTTCTGTTTTTTCGACCTTTTTCAAGGATTTGACTAGGCCAGCCTGGTGACCAATGCCACATGCCATGTGATCGTGAGGCTGTTCGTGCCCAAAACTACGAAGAGGCGGCCAAGTGCAAAGAGGAAGAGGCCGACGGAAGAGGAAGAAGATTGAAGATGTCGGGGAATGGGAAACTAGTAGTAACAATGTTTGCTACTAGTAGCAAGGTGCATCGCTACTAGTAACAAGTGCCTTACTAGTAGTAACAATGTTTGCTATTAGAAACAAGTGCATCGCTAGAGTGGAGGCCATCGTTATTAGTAACTCAAAAGAAGATTGTTTCTTCCTTTAAATCATTCTCATCCAGCCAGGCAGGCTCCAATGTCAACTCGATTTTCTTGATTCTTGTGGGTAGGCGTTTGGTGTAGCATGTGAGGGATATGAAAGCACAAGCATGTTGGCAACGCATGGCAGATCAAGCTAAAGAAGAAGATCCGTCAATTGGTGAGAAGCTCAGATGGCTCCGATCAGACGGAATACAGTGAATAGGAGCGATCGGACGCTACTAGGAGCAAGGGGCATCGCTGCTAACGCAGCGATCGGACGCTACGAACGTAGCACAGCAGGAATTTGGGGAAGCGATGCACTTGTTCACATTGTTCCTAATAGCAAACATTGTTACTAGTAGTATGGCCAGGAGCTACTAGTAGCTTCTTGCTCCTAGTAGCGATGCCCTTGTTACTAGTAGCTTCTTGCTCCTAGTAGTACTGCAGGTCAAGGAGGTGGAAGAGCGGCCAAAGGACACAAACGAAACAATGTACCGTTGCATTTGCATTCTTCGTCTGATTTGTTCGGAAGACACAAAACACAAAACGCTCTAGAACGGTTTAAGGAAATGAAGACACATGTCGGAGACCCTTCCTTTTAGGTTGTTGTTGTTGTTGTTGTTTTTCCCCACCTGCCAGGTGAGGGTTGTTAGATTTTATCACAGTTGTTCTTCCTCCTCCTTCCTTCCTCCTTCCTCCTTGCTTCCTTCCTCGCCAATCTTCATCGCCTCGCCAATCTGCATCGCCAATCTTCATCGCCAATCTGCTTCGCCAATCTGCTTCGCCGATCTTGTCTGGCCAGCTCCGGATCGCAGTGTGCACCCCTGGACCTCAACCGCAAGGATCCCCTCGCAGTGTGCACCCCTGGACCTCAACCGCAAGGATCCCCTCGCAGTGTGCATCCCTGGACCTCAACCGCAAGGATCCGATCGCAGTGTGCACCGCTGGACCTCAACCAGATAGTTTGCCAGATAAAATGCCAGATAGAATGCTGCAAGAAGATATGCCAGATAGTATGCCAAATAGTGTGTCAGATAGATTGCTAGATACATTGCCAGATAGAATGCCAGAAAATATGCCAGATAGAATGCCAGATAAAATTCCGGATAGAATGCCAGACAGTATGCCAGATAGTATGTCAGATAGATTGCCAGATAGAATGGCAGATTGAATGGCAGATAGTATGCTTCAAACACACAACCACAAACACAACCACAAGCTCACAACCACAAACACACAACCACAAACACACAACCACAACAACAAAACCACAAAGACACAACCACAAACACACAACCACAAAAACACAACCACAAACATAACAACAAACGCACACCCACAATCACACAACAATAGACACACAACCACAAACGCAACCACAAAGACACAACCACAAACGCACAACCACAAAGACACAACCACACACACAACCACACACACACAACCACAAACACACAACCACAAACACAGCCAGAAACACACAATCACAAATACACAATCACAAGCACAATCACAACCACAACACACAACCACAAACGTACAGCCACAAGCACAACCGCAAACACATCCACAAACACACAATCACAAACACACAGCCACAAACAAACAATCACAAACACAACCACAACCACAACACAGCACACAACCACAACCACAACACACAACCGCAGCACACAACCCGAGGACCCACAAGCAAAATCGAGAACTACAATACTCACGACCATGGCAACATGCTCCTCACTATGGCATCAAGTGATTGAAATGTCATGGTGGGGATCACTCGAAGTAAAGTATTTTTTTTAAATAGATATTTTTATAAGAAAAGGCATTCTTAGCAGCCACATTCAACAGGTAGCGACGAAAAGGGTAGCGACGCCGCATGCGCCAGGAGGAGGAAGCGCCCAGCACTGCCGAGGTGCCGAGGTTGAAAGAAAAAGAACCGATGAGAACGTAGAAAGAAGGATATACATGCAAATGAATTCAAGGAAGGACATGTTAAAAGGAATATTTATAAAGAAAAGAGAAGGATCCTTTCACCTCATCTTCCTCTAACAAATCCTGCGAAAAAGAAAGACACAAACAGAACAGTGGAACAAAAAGACGAGAGGAAGAAAGGTCAACAAAAAGAGAAAGAACATCAAAAAACAACGCATCGCTATAAGGTGGGAGGCCATCGCAAGTAGGTTGGACAACAACATGGTAGAAAAAAATAAAGACCCTTTTCACCTCATCCAACCATGGTGGGCAAATCCGCTGAGCCTCCTTCCTGCTGCTTGAATGTTCTCACACATTCCAGGAATAGAAACACTTGGAAGCTGTAGAATGTTTTAACAACATTTTCTTTTGACCTTCAGACATTCTTTCTTGTCAAGCAATGCTGCTTGGATAGTTCCAGGTGGGATGGATGGGCACTTTTTAGTGTCAAAGGGTTTTACACCTGCTGAGGTGAATGAACTTGACCTACAAGTGATACGAAGACTTTTAGTAACAAAAAACAATAACACATCGAAAGAAAGAGAACAATGGAACAATTTCTTTGCTGCTCCTTACCACCTAATCGACTGCCCAGTACTTCAGGCAGCCGCAGCAGAGGCAGCGCAAGCTGCTGAAGCACAAGCAGCACAAGCTGCCACCCAGGACTGGTCTCGACAAAGCAAGGTGTCCTTGGATTTCTTTTCTTCCTTTCTTTTACCTTAGATTTAGATGGTTTTTCATTTATTCTTTGGACCTTCAGACCTTTCTTTTAGATAAAGAGCTTACTTCAAAGCACCACTTGTAGGATGAACGATGTATTCTGGGATATGAGGCAAACTCAGTGAACAGATCTGAGAGAACGTCTCAAAGTAGGTAGGATCGTAGTCTTGATGACCTTGTTCTTTGCAGTCATTCTTCGGTGAGAAAAGGAAATGTATATAAATGTCTGAAGAAAAAGGACAGATAGCAATAAAATACATATTCTTACTAGTAGTAACAGGTGCCTTACTACTAGGAACAAGAACGCTACTAGGGGCTCCTGGCCTTACTAGTAGTAACAAGAACGCGTAACAAGAAGCTATTAGCAACAAGTGCATCGCTTCTAGTAACAAGTGCATCGCTTCTAGTAACAAGTGCCTTACTGGTAGTAACAGATTGTCTGAGGAAAACACCCAGTGGCCGCTTTTCCCTCGTGTCTGTTTCTTGCCTCTTTAAGCTTCTTCTTTGCCAGGAAGCCGAGGCAGAAGTAGAGGAGGAGGAGGACTTCCAGGCGTCAACTGACAAAAGCATTCCTAAAAGGCTGTGAATCAAGCATGCGAAGGGATTTTAAAGGAAGGCTCCCAACAAAGGAAGAAAGATTGATGGAGGAAAGGCTCAAGGTCTACAGAACAGAAATAAGATTCCTTTGCATGTAACATCAGGTAAGGCTCAAGGTTGGCTATGGTCTCACATGGTGGCACATTTGTTTGTGAAGGAGGAGATCCCAGTGGTCACAGAAGCTGATGTGGCGCAGGTGGTGGGCTGGGGCTTGTGGCTTTTGAACAGAGAAACTACCACTTTGTCGAAGCTGGAGAGTCCGTCAATTGCTGTCGAGCATGTCTCAGCAGTGACCAATGGCCACAGAAGCACAGGCCCGATGGCCTCCGGCCTTTCGACGCATCAATTCCCGGCCCCCGAGGTGGTGTCCAAATGGACTGGTGTGCCCGTGGAGAAGGTCAGCAGCGATGAGTCCGCCAGACTGGTCCAGTTGGAGGAGGGCATTCGCCTCTTTTTTCTTTCGCCTCTTGTTTGGTCTCATTTTTCTTTCAGGTCTGAAGCAACAAAAACACAAAGAACACAGAAAAAACAAAAGACACCACGCAAGCAAAGCAAACAAGGCACAAGACACAACAAGGCAAGGAAGGCCCTTGTGCTTGTCTCAACTAGCAGCTCTGCAACACGCCTGCGGCTTTTGCTTTGTTCTTGCTGGGGGCTTCTGCAAAAGATATGCATCCGACAAGAGAAAACAATAGACACATGCAAAAAACGTTCCTTCTTTTGGGTCCAGAATTCCACATCGAATAAACAGACTTCAATCAACGAGGGTTAAAGCCGCTCCACCAGCGAAACCATTTTTTTGGGCAACTCCAGACTTTGGGCGACTTTAGGTCGGTGGCATTCTCGACGCAAGTTCAGGAGATTCTGCACGATCGTGTCATTGGCCAAGAAGAGGCTGTGACAGCTGTGGCCAAGGCGCGATCATTTAGACATGCAACAGCTTGAGCAGGAGCAATGCAGCACTCTAGCGACTTCATTTTGGCAACAATCACGTCGGCCCAGGCAGTCCGACGTGCTCGCTCCGGGTTGAAAAACCCAAATCGACCCATAGCATCTTGGCCGGACCAACCGACAGTGCTGAGAGAGTTTTAGCAGCTTAGCACTGTTTTCCTGAATGGATGGCCTCCAACCTTCTAGCGATGGCCTCCAGCCCAGTAGAATGGACAAAACAGATGTGTTTTCGCATTCAGGAAAAGGTTTTGATAACACATTTTTTTTTGCGTTCCCACCCGCATCCACCGCATCCGCTGCGAGGCATCTTTCATCTTCTGTGGCCCCACCGGGGTTGGGAAGACTGAGCTGTGCAAGGCATTGGCGATTGAAGATTCTCATATCCATTGGAATCCTTAAGTGTAGAAACAAGTGCATCGCTACTAGTAACAAGTGCCTTCCTAGTAGTAACAAGAAGCTACTAGAAACAAGTGCATCGCTACTAGTA
>CAXAMN010015969.1:46889-80944 GCA_963970005.1 Durusdinium trenchii | reverse complement strand
TACTAGAAGCGATGCACTTGTTCCTAGTAGCGTTCTTGCTCCTAGTATGACCAAAAGCATGAACTGAAACCAACAAGTTGATGCATCAAAGGTAGATCGTATAGCATCACGACTCGACTCGGAGCCGCCTCGGAGCCTGTCTTGACCGCCGGCGCGCGGATTGCGAAGTCCGCGGCGTTTCTCGGAGCTTCCGAAGAAAAGACTTGTCGGACACACCGGAGGAAAAGGCAGCGTCCTTTTCCGGTATTGAAAGAAGGGCTCCCTTGCAAAGGAATTTCCTTTTGGCTCCTTTTTGACTTGGACACGGATGCATTGAATTGTATTGAATGAGGCCATGCTTGCTGTGGCCATCATGGTAAGTGACCAGCTGTGCATCCATTTAAAAGGAAACACCTTGTAAACCTGGACAAAACACAGCAAGGTCACAGAAAAAGGTACACTGAGTCACGTCATACTTCCATGGCAGCAGGGAAAGGGAGCGAGATGCTCCAATCATCAGCAAAAGGTCCCCTGTGAAGGCACAGAGGTGCTGTGTGGCCGACCTACTCTGGCCTCCAACCTAAGTGCTAAAGTGATCCGAAACAAGGCGCTGTCCGAAACCAGGCCAGATGTAGACTTGTCACAAGGGAGCCGGCCATACTGTAGATGCCCGTACTCACTGCTCACCTGCCAGAACATCGAAAAGGGCCTGCTGGGTGGTGGAGGTCTTGGGTCAGGAGCTTGGGTCAGTGGCGAAGAGATCGAGGAATCGGAGCGACATAGCGATATGGCCTCCGATGCACTTGTTCCTAGTAGCGTCCTTGCTCCTAGTAGTAAGGCACTTGTTTCTACTAGCTTCTTGTTACTACTAGTAAGGCACTTGTTACTACTAGTATTTGATACGTTTTTTTTTTTCTCTTTTGGTTCAACGGAGCCCAAGGTTCTCTGGTCTCGACGAGGATATTGACACGTCAAGCTATCAGAGGCACGCGTTTTTATGAACCCTTATGAACTTTTTTTTTTGGTATTTTTGTTACTATTTTTTTAATTTTTTTCAGAGCCGCGAGTCAAAAAAAGCTTCTACATTTACAAGAAATCTCATAAGAACAACTTCAACGTTCGCGGCGCTGGAGGTTGAAGACCGTTGTTCACGATGAGCTGAAGAACTTTTTCCGGCCAGAGTTTTTGAATAGACTGGACGAGGCCACCAAGCTTATGTGAAGACAGAAACATAGAGAAACAAGAAAAGAGAAAGGCCTTAATGCTATTAGGTTGGAGGTCATTGCTATTAGAGAAACAAGGAAAAACAAAGGCCTTAAGTTGTGCGGAGCTGTGGACACCCGCACTTTCTGCCCGCAGATCATCGTCTTCAAGTCGCTGAACAAGCAGGAAGTAGCTCAAATAGCAGAATTAGAATTCAGGACGGAATGCTGAACTGTCAAAGTGATGTGAGAAAATCTGACATGCTTGCAGCTGCTTGCATACTTGGCTTTCTCGTTTGTCAGGAAGGTTTTCAAATTGACGACCGAGAAAGGCATAAAGCTTTTGTTGACAGACCGGTTCAAGAAGAAGGCAAGACTTGCGGCAAGACTTGCAGCAACATATGCGAGACCATGCGAGAACCGAATAGCTGTAGAAGACCAAAACTAGACACAGCTGATGAAGCGATGGCCTCCAACCTAATAGCAAAAGGAACCTAGTAGGAATAACCTCCAACCTAAGAGCGATGGCCTCCAACCTACTAGCGATGGCCTCCGACCTAACAGCTGCTGAAGCATTATACATAGCATTATTTCAGATGTTTATTTAAGGGCCTTTTTGTGGCTATACATGGCCATACGGATGCTGAACATAATCTTATTTTTTTCGTTCCAATGTGGTTGGAGAGTGTGAAGATGTCACATTATTTGTTTGTTTGTTTCTTTGTTTTTGTTATTTCTATTTTTTTTCCATGGTTTCTAATAGCGATGGCCTCCATCCAACTAGGAATGGAGGCCCAACCTGAGAGCGAACACATGGATTGTGGGAAGCTTTGTCTCTCAGAGGTCTTTTTTGGCTTTCACTTTTCTTGAGCTGAGCCGCTGTGCGTTCACGAGCACTGATACGTACTGATGCATTTCATTGAAATGCTCGTATCTCGGATCAGACTTGAGCGACAATTGAAATAAAGCTTTTGGGACGCTACAAACGGGGCTCCTGGCCGTACTAGGAGCATTTCGGGCATCGCTACGAACGGTGCGTTTTGGAGCTAAGACGGAGTATCACGAGTAACCGGGTGCGGTGAACGGAGGTGAACGAAGGCTGCGAGCGCTTCAAGGAAGCTTTTTCCAGGGCCTTTAGGGCGGGGAGCTTCCTTGAAGCGTGAGCTATCCTGTGTCCGGTAGGTACTGCGTTTTAGTATGCGCCTACTTAATTAAGCAAGGCACGGGGCAGAGCGGGCTCCAGAGGTGAATGCAAGCTGCTTCTTTCTAGACTCCTAGACGTGTGTTATGCCAGATCTCGCGCGAGGTGGTGGATGAAGGCTTCAATCCGGTCTACGGAGCACGACCTCTTAGACGGGCTATCACCAGACTCTTAGAGGACTCCGAGAGTCTTTGATTTTACTTTTTCTTTGTTCATTGCGTCTTGTGCATCGCTGCTAGCGATGGCCTCCAAGACCTGAGACAAGAACCTGGCACAGATTGCGCGGAAGACATTGCAATGCGCACTAACGCAGGTGAATCTGTCGCCTGAGCACAGCAATGATCCTACAAGTACTCCAAAAAAAAGAGAGAGTCAAACCATCCAGGACTCACAAAGTGACGAGGCGAGCTTGCCTCAAAGCTACACCAATCAGCTTGCCAGCTGCGCTGTAGACACTTCTGAGCGGTCCCCTTTTTGAATCAAAACCGGTCATGTCGGGCTCGGCGCTGGTTCGCTGCAGGCCACAAGGAACAAACCATGGCGACTGTGTGGTGTTTGGGTGTTTGCACAGCGACGCGTTCGACACGCAAAAGGTTGAAACAAGGCTAGCTTTTTCAGCCCTTTCAACAAAGAGGAACAACAATGGCTCTCTTAGGTTGGAGGCCATCTCTATTAGGTTGGAGGCCATCGCTATATCAGGTGAACTCTATAGTAGGTCTTCGTTTGGACTATGACTCACCCGTACGGTCGAGGACCAACTTGCAGAAAGCTTCCTGGAGATGCCTGGATGCCGAGAAGCGAGCAACGGAGCAAGGGAGAAACCGACCCCCCCAAAATGAAGAGACTGGAGCCTCCAAGGCTTTGTATGGAGTTTCTTGATGTTTCTTGTACCGCAGTGAAACAGCGACAGTTCTTGCAACCTGAGATCCAAGTCAAGCCACAATTGGTCCCTTGCGGCTCAATCCAGCTGTGGAACCAGCAGAAAGAACTAGAAAGACATGAAGGCGATGGAACCTGCGCTTCAAGAGCATTGGACAGGAATCTGTGAGGTGATGGATAGGATTGAATTCTTTTCGCCCAAGCAGAGCAACCCAAACAGCCCACTCTTACTTTTCCTAAGATGTCAAGATGTCATGCAACGCATGTTTTTCTTATTTCAAGGACGCTACCAGGAGCAAAGGGCATCGCTACTAGGAGCAAGGACGCTCCTAGGGCTCCTGGCCTTACTACTCGTAACAAGAAGCTACTAGTAACAAGTGCATCGCTTCTAGTAACAAGTGCCACGCTAGTAGTAACAAGTGCCTTACTAGTAGTAACAAGAAGCTACTAGTTTCTTTATCATCCGCTTCGGCACGCGTCGCAATGCGGCTCGCAATGCGTCGCATCATAGTGTTTGTCATATGGTGGCATTTGACCCTGCCCTTGGCTTCGCAGAGTGCCTGGCAACAGAGATTTCTCAATGAGGCAGTCCAACCAGGGCAAACATGCCAGTCTAAGAAGGCCAAAAAACGGTTCTTTTACAGCTAAGACAACTCCTTTGACTCTTTTAGTGGCCAAGTAGAAGTCTTCACTGTAGCTACTCGCCACATGACTGCCAAGGGATTTTTTGGGCCTTGTAAGGCCATGCCCGACGCTAGTACGGCCGCTATCAGGTTGGAGGCCGTCGCTAGTGGATTAACTCGTAACAAGGTTCGCTACTAGGGGCTCCTGGCCTTACTACTGGGAGCAAGGACACTAGAGCTGCTAGTCATGCGTCGCATGCGTTGTCTCGACTGTAGGTGAACTCTACAGCCTTGCAGCGCTCAAGCGCCGCCACGCCGAAGCTGCTCGCGCGCTTGGATGGCGCCGTTCGGTGGTTTCCGGCTATTTGTTCCTCATCGTTCTCATGCTTTTCTAGTTGTTTTTTCTAGTCCTTTCCGCTCTGATGCAAGGGGGTGTTCGCTCCGAGAAGAGTTGTTTGCAGGTGTTGTTGGTGTTCTTTTCGGCCTAACCGTCCACCAACATGCTTCGGATTTGGATGTGATTGAAAGAGTCTTCCAACAGCTTTTTAGCTGCACAATTCAGTAGACCAGGTAGACAATGCGAGTCGTGGTGAATTGCAGGTTGTGGTGAAACTGGTGCCTTTTTGAGCCCCATGGACTGCCCAAGCTGGATTTTCGCAGGTGCAGATACGCGTGCCTTTCTGGCCCGTTGCTGTCCTGAGGCGCTTAGCCAGAGGGCTGGCCTTTCTCGCAGCCAAGAACAGTTTTAAAAGGAAGGTGTTGATGGTTTTTTCTTTTTTACACAACGCCTCTTGAAGGGCGTTGGCTTTGGTAGCCTTTTGCCATCCCTCACTGCATGCTCTTCACTTCACCAAGAAAAGAATACCAGAAAGAAAAGACGAAGAAACGACCAAAAGACATGAGGTCTGCATCGCTTCCAGTAACAAGTGCCTTACTAGTAGTAACAAGAACTCTACTAGGAACAAGTGCATCGCTACTAGTAACAAGTGCCTTTCCTTAGACCCTTTTTGTGAAGAAGGTCCTTAGACCGGTCCTTTCGTAAGCAGACCGGTGAGGTGGCTCAGTGGCCAGCAGCGGACTTGGCGGAGACGTTGCGGCAAAACCTGCGAGCCGCGGAGGTGGTGTCGGGCTTCAGCAGTGAGGTGCACCTCGCTGCATTAGAAGGAAGAAACATCAACAAGTAAACGACCCATTAGACGGATGCATTCGCAGGAGCATTCTTTGTTTTGCATAAAGAAATGAGCATTAGAGAATCAGACTTTAGACCTCTACTTTCTCATTTGGACGGATGCGTTGATGTGTGTGTTTGCAATACTGTTTCGGAATCCCGACTGGCCGTCGACGCGCCAAGGTGAACAGATCCTTTTTTTTCATTCTCTTTGTCGGAAGCTGAAGACGTTTCTCATTACGAGAACCTGCGCCTCGGATGATGAGTAGGTAATAAGTTTGGCATATCAACTGTAGAGTACTTTGCTAAAGAAAACCACTCAAGACTTCTTTTTTCTTTCCCTTGACTTTTGTCCTTCGAGGTGGGAGCTTTGGATGAGAAATCATGCTGAGCTTAGCAACTATTCTGTTGGCATGGATTGGGTGGAGACCAACTTCTACGGGTTCAAACCATTCCAGGAGACTTGCCAAACCGCTCGTTTGAAAACACTAAATAGTGTTCTACTAGCAAGAGACTGAACCCAAGAAGCTTTCCTGTTGTCATTCTGTCTTGACGATTCTTGAATGTACTAGTAGCAAGGACGCTACGAACGTAGCTCCTCTTACTACTAGTAGCAAGAAGCTATTAGTAGGAACAAGATGTACTAGGGGCTCCTGGCCGTACTACCAGGAGCAAGGACGCTACTAGGAGCAAAGGGCATCGCTACTAGGAGCAAGGACGCTACTAGGGGTTCCTGGCCGTACTACTAGGAGCAAGGACACCACTAGGAGCAAAGGGGAGTCCAACTTGAAGATGTGCCTGAACCGCGCAAGATCCCATGCCTAGTGTCCAGTGATGTTCTTCATCAAGTTGTCTTTATTGCAAGCTGCCCTTTGGAAAGCTCTGCGCTTGTGGCCCGTTTGAACCGGATGATTTCCAGTGGCTTCCCTGCAGTTCAAGTGCTTGTCTAAAGGGCAACCTTTCTCAGGCAGCTCACTTGCCACTTTCGGAGTTTTGCACTTGTAAAAAGCAAACAAGCACGCGCTTGTTTCGTACTGAAAGGTTTTCCCAGCGAGCCAAGCCGGTTTCTTTGGGACGTTCCGAATCGGGCGTTCCGAATCTGCAGGAGCCTGCCTACCCAAAGAGCATGGAGGAGGCAGGCTTGTACTGGTAGCTTCTAGTAGCTTCTTGTTACTACTAGTAAGGCACTTGTTACTACTAGCGTGGCACTTGTTTCTAATAGCGAACATTGTTACTAGAGCATGGAGGAGGTCGTGGGATGTCGAACGTGCCGTCCGCCGTCGTCCGTCGTCCGTCGTGTCGAGGCCAGAGAAAGAAGCGCTTACTTTCTGCTCAACTCCCTGCGCGTGGATGTGGGTTCTTGGCCAGAATTGGCTTTCTGAAGCTGCCGGGATCTCTTAGAACAAGACACAACTAGTTAAATTTCTCACAAAAATCTAGGAACCAAATGGATAGTGCTTCTTGGGAGCTTCGTTGAAGACTCAGCTTTCCTGAGTCCTGCTACCTTTAGCTTTCAAGCTACTACTGGCCCCTTATTAGTTATTGGTAGCTACGAAGGTTACCTCGGCCTCCTCCTCTTTTAATAGAAGCTGTGTACACACGTTGTGTGCTCTGTGCTCAGGTTCACCGCTCTACGGAGATATCACCGTGGTTTTGCTTCCAAGCTTTGCTCACCGTGTGTCGGTCACTTGAGACCTGACGGTTCCCATACCCGGTCTGGATCGCCTTCGGAAGGAAGAACCGGTCTGAAGAATTCTAAAGGTAAACATGAATGTATATATATATATATACGTGTTTCTTCCAACTTGAAAGTCAGTACGGCTCCACATGCCACGACAATGTCAATTTGATTTTGTGTTGCCTGGTTTCCTCACCCTTTCTGTGACAAACAGTTATAATATAGTGCAATAAGAAACAACACTTCGAACGAACTGTTTTGCATTTGTGCTGTCGTCAGTGGTTGAATCACCGGAAGTTCTCATCTTATGTTCCATAGTCTTGTTTCTATGTTATTATGCTATGTCCGCCCCAACATTCATTCGTGAGTTCTGTCGGGATTTCAGCACCCTTGATCATTGTAAGTTTGCTCAGACTGGTGACGGGCCTTGATGTCTCAGGTTTTCCAATAGCATTGCCCTAGTAGTATGGCCAGGAGCCCCTAGTACCGTTTGTAGCTTCTTGTTACTGCACATGTGGAGCCATTTACAGCAATGCGTTTTGGTATAGCTGTAGCGTCCAAGCGCTTCCTCCACGCTTGATGCCAGAGACCATGCTTGAACGCCAGCGCTGTATGTAGAGGTCACGGGAGGCTGTTGTGGTTCAGATAGCTGTTTCCTTAATTGGAGATTGGTGCAGTTGCTGCTGCGGGCACAATGTAGATGTAGTAGTAGTAGTAGCAGCAATTTCTGAGGTGATTTCACCTCTTGATTCGGGCAGCTGGTGCGGCTTTTGTCACCAGTGTTTCCAGATGCCAACCCCAAGCCACTTGACAGCAACGAAGGAACAGGGGAACAATCGGGGAACTATGTGGGTGCCTATGAAAATGGAAACACTTTCAGAAATCAAGACGCTTAGTTCTATTAGAAACAAGTGCCACGCTAGTAGTAACAAGTGCCTTACTAGTAGTAACAAGAAAGCTAGTAGAAACAAGTGCATCGCTACTAGAAATCAAGACGCTTAGTTCGTTTTATCAAGTTCACGGTCGAGGTTCGAGATCACATTTGTGAACGCTTTTGTAGAACGGTGTAAGTGTAGCAGAGGAGTAAAAGTCAAACGTGCGGCCCTACATGATGGATGGAAATTGTTTGCATGCTGTGTAGTAGGGTTGAGGCCATCGCTCTTAGGTTGGAGCAGTTCTTTGCTGCTTCTTGCTCCTAGTAGAAATGCCCTTGGCTCCTAGTAGCGAACATTGTTCCTAGTAGTAAGGCCAGGAGCCCCGTTCGTAGCTTCACTGTTTGAACGTTCTTTTAAAACCCGGTGTTTCTCAGTGTGAGGCTATTCACACAACTGCAGCGCCTGGTCTGGTCCTGAAGGGCTGGGGACCTTCCAGGCCGGTGGTGCGGTGTGCCGACAAAAGGTCAAGTTCCAAGAACTAACATGTTCCTAGTAAGGCACATCAGGCACATCTTCAAGTTGGACTCCCCTTTGCTCCTAGTGGCGTCCTTGCTCCTAGTAACTTACGTAGCTTAAGTAAGGTACTAGCTGCCTCTTCCACTAGCTACCTACCTTAGCGGCCCAAGCGGAGTCGCCAGAAAGAGGAACGGCGCCAGACGGCGCAAGAAACGCCAGGCCTTAGACCATCTCCTTGGCATCAACGAAGCGTATTGGGCCACGCCTGAGGTGCGAAGCGATTTGTGCTTCGCTACTACTAGGAGCAAGGACGCTACTAGTGGCCGCGGCATCGCTAGGAACCTAGCTCTATTTTGCTTTATCAGGCTAGCAAGAAGCTATTCAGGCTATCAGGATGGAGGCCATTACTACTAGCAAGAAGCTAAAGAGACGAGAGAAACGATTATTCGCTACTAGTAACCGGACGCTACTAGTAGCTCCTGGCCTTACTATATACTAGGAACAAGAAGCTTCTAGTAAACAAGGGCATCGGTACGAACGGAGCAAGAACTGACGACCGTGACAGGATGTGTAGATTTTCTCCTGTTTTGGGAGGAGTATAGCGATGGGCTCCACCCTACTGGCGATGGCCTCCAACCTACTAGCGGTTTTTTTCAGCTGCTACCGTGCCTTCCTGACAGGCCTTTCTGCACCCACTGGGACGATTGCTGGGCTCTGCGACGTTCACTGGCGAAGACTTGGTGCGATACTTCGAGGCCGAATTTTTTGAGGAAAGACCGATGGGACCAGGTCGAAGAACGTTTTATGAACGGGGTTTCAACAGTTTCTTTTCTGTAGCAACAGAGACAAGGACAAAACAAAGGAGCAGAAACTCAGGGTTGCGGCAGCTTTCTTCATGGATCTCGTTCTGATTCATCTGAGTGCATTACTACTGGTAACAAGGTGCATTGCTTTTGCGCATTTCTTCACCTCTTGGCAAACCGCGATCTTTCGAGGTGATGCCTGCCGCAAAGATTGAATTTCCTCAACACGTAAAGCAGCTCAGAGGATGTCTCAGACCGTCAACGGAGGAAAACAGAAAACAAGGATAGACAAGGAAGGAGAATAGAAAGAAGGCTAAAAGGCTAAAAGTGTTTGAAGAACACCGGTCTGTGTTGTTTTGTTATTTTTTAAATCTTTTCAAATCATTTTTTAGTTTCTTTAGCAGCAAAACTATGAGAGTTGCCTCACCAACCTCTGATGCCTGTCCTTTTAGACTGCTGGCAAGCATGAATTGCGGCCAAGGTTCGTCATTGCTGCCTTTCCAAGCCTTTTTGGGACAATGCGAGGGGAACGTGTTCGAAGTTGGTGTCGAAGAAATGGATGGCTGCTTGTTTGGTCTTTGGGATTGAATGTGGGCTTCTCCACAGATCATGGCATTTTGGTCAAGACCTTGGCAAAATTTTGATTTACATGTTGGTTTCCCTGTCAAGCACGTTTCATGTGGCAGATGACACATGCCGTATTGAGAGCTGATTGAACACTGTTGAAGGCAAGAAAACCCATGGTTGACCCTCTTCTGGTGCCTTATTTTCTCGTTCAGATGCACAACACAAGCGCCAGCTTGGTGCGTGAACGAACAGAAAATCGGTTAGGGGTTTTCTCCTTTTGCGTCTGCTGTGATAGCTTCTTGTTACTAGTAGTAAGGCCAGGAGCCCCTAGTAGCGTCCTTGCTCCGAGTAGTAAGGCCAGGAGCCCCTAGTAGCGTCCTTGCTCCTAGTAGCAAGGCCAGGAGGTTCTAGTAGCGTCCTTGCTCCTAGTAGCAAGGCCAGGAGCCCCTAGTAGCGTCCTTGCTCCTAGTAGTGAGGCCAGGATCCCCTAGTAGCTTCTTGAGGTATGCCTCATTTCTGGGATGTCCGCCACAAGGGCCCATTCCTTTGCAAGCAGCGGCTAATTGATCCGGTGCTGCTGGAGTGGCTTGGGGCAACTCGTGACTGACAGACGATGTCACTACTGAGACCTTTCTTCTCTTTCTGTTTTCCTTGGTTCTATTAGCGATGGCCTCCAACCTTCCTACTTTTTCGGAGTTGAATTCTTGAATCTTTGGACGTGATCTCGCCCTGATAACGTAGGCTACGCACCAGCATGAAACTTGATGGTTTGCCACCTCATTTTTTGCCCGAGAGCGCCTGCGAAGGGTTCTTCGTTAAAAAGACATCTGCAGAACTACGTCTCATCTACATCTTCACATCTTCACCTCTGCACATCTACATTCTCACCTATATCTCTGCTCATCTTCACATCTACATCTCTGCTCATGTTCACATCTGCACATCTACATCTCTGCTCATCTTCACATCCTCACATCTACATCTCACATCTTCACCTCTCGCTCTTCTTTACTTTCTCTCTTAAGGCCGGGGGCGGTGCCGCCGGAGCACCACGAAACGCAAACCTCTGCGGAAATCGTGCGTGTCGAGGGCACGAAATGCAGGCGAGAGCGCGTTTTGGCCCGGTCGCGGGCAACCCTCTGCGGAGATCGCCGGCGCAACCCTCTGCGGAGATCGTGCGTGTCGAGGGAGCAAAGTGCAGGTGAGAGTGCGTTTTGGGTGCTTTTCGGAGCTGGACTCAGAAGTGGCCAGCTTGTAGTGCAAATGTAGTGCCGGAAAGAGCCTTTCGGAGCTGGACTCAGAAGAGGGCAGCTTGTAGTACAAATGTAGTGCGGGAAACAGCGTTTTGGAGCTGGACTCAGAAGTGTTTGCTTCTAGTGTGATGTGATTGCTTCCAGTGTGTGTGCAGACCGTGTGGCGAATTACGTCCGTGATGTCGAAGTGCCATGCGGACTTGCGCGGCCTTGATGGAAAGTGCGTTTGCGTGGCGCCGTGCAACTGGGGAGCGTGAAACATGCTGGCGTAAACGCGGCGTGTCGCTGGTGAGCGGGATGACTGGCGGTATCGTGTGCTAGGATTGCTTCTAGTGTGCTCTGTACATTTACATCGTCACACGCGCACATCCGCAGATCTACCTCTCTACCTCCACACACCCACACATCTGCACATCTATATATATCACATCTGTACATCCACACTGTCACTCCTTCACATCCGCCCTCTCTTTTCCTCCTTCTATATATATATATATATCTCTTTTCTTTACATTTTAAGTTTAACTTCTTCGCAACTTCTTACTCAATAACAGATTGTATAGAGAAGTCATGGCTCTTGGACAACTCGATTTTTATTGTTTCATAACTCGACAGTGCTGAACAATCACCTGTCTCGCTCTCGGGCCAACCGTCGTCTAGTTTCAAAAAAGCACGCGACATGCTCCCGGCTGTCGGGGATTGGTTGCTCTTGGGCTAAAATCTCTTCCTTTCAGGTCGGCCCAGCTGAACGCGACGGCCGCGTCGGAGGATCTGACGGCCTTTGCGGCCTCATGGCGCCAGATGAGTTCCCTGCGTGCGGCCACCCTGCAACCAGAGGCCCCACTGGTCGGCCGTCGCCCTCACCGTGGTAGTCACGGGGAGTCACGGGGAGTCCTTCGATGAGTGGCGCGTCAAAGGATATTTCAAGGGGAACCACGCTGAAAAGCGAGTGAACTACTAGGAGCAAGAAGCTAACAAGCCGTGATGTAGCTATCAGAGTTCTTCTTGAACATCGAAGAAACGAACTTTAAGCATCCCTTAATTAAGACCTCTTACGACTCTGCTTTCGTGGGGAGGGTCTTAGAACTACCTATCGGTTCCTGCCCCTTACAATATTTTGGTGTGGAGTCTTGAACACTGTTTCCTTTATCGTCGCTTACTGCTATTCTCAAGTATTTCCAGCTGTATTTCAATCGGCTGTGGATTATACACACTGCCCACGGCTGCCGTTCGCCGAGAAAGGACTTCTCTGCTTTTTGGACGGCGCTGGTGGCAAATCTCTCAGCAGATTTGCAGACACTTAGGCGGCAAGTGTCTCTAACCCCAGAACTGGGGATGCAGAGTCGAGCACGACGGCAAGTGTATGAAACGTGTCATCGGAAGGATGCACCCTAAACAAGATAATCTGTCAAGGGAACCGGCTTTGATTGTAATCTGGAACAGGTCTTTTGCACCTTCGGTTTTGACGATGCGTACGGGCAAACAAGTTTGAGTTGTGGGTGAACCTGCCGCACACGCAGTTGGAGAATGGCTGGCAAATCCAGCCCCATGATGCTGTGCACATGTGTGTTTGGTTGAGCTGTGTTTGTGTGACGATGTCTCTTTGCTAAGGATAGAAGCTGTACGACCTTCCTGTGATTTGGATCGCTGTATGGGTGTAACGCACCGGGGATGTCTTTGCAGAATGCGCAGTGAAGATGAAGGAATGCGCACCTGGACAGTGTGAGCGCGAAACAAAAGGAGAGTCTGCGTGCTGCATCCGAAGAACATAACAATTCAGCAGCAAAAGGTCCTCGAGCCCCAAGAACCACCGTAGACGGAATGTTTCTACTAGGAATAGTAGCAAGGACGCTACGAACGTAGCTCCTGGCCTAACCTATATAGTAACAAGAAGCTACGAACGCAACAAAGGGCATCGCGACGAACAGAAGACTCCTGGCCTTACTAGGAACCAGAACGCTACTAGGGGCTCATTGTTTCTAATAGCAAACATTGTTACTACTAGTAAGGCGCTTGTTCCTAGTAGCGAGGCACTTGTTACTAGTAGCGCTAGGGCCGCTCAAGCTGGTTGAGGCCTTCCACGGAGGGTGAGAATGTGATTGTTGATCTGGACAAGGACGAGCAAGCAGGGGTTGCCGAGATCCATCAAACGGCGGCAGGACGATCACATCAAACGGGATCAAACGGCCTCTTTGGATCGGACGAAGTCTGCCCGTCTACGGCCTCTTGCCGTCCTCTCAGGTCCTCGTCTTGCGACAGCAAGATGAAGCTGAGGATGCAGTTGAAGAGGTCGGAATTTCGTTCCAAACCGTTCAACAGTGGAACGAGACAAAGCGACCCACACGAATTCGGTCGAACCATTGTGGAAAGAGACTTCTAACGTCATCAAACGTCCATTTCATGACTTTTGACGCAGCAAAAAAGGGGTGTATTCCAAACGACACCCAGACTTGTGCTTTGAGCGGTGTAGCGGCGCGGCTTTCGCGTAGGTGGAGGAGAAAGTTGCAGAAGTGACTGCGGCGTAGGTCGAGGCAGGTGGAGTGGATGAAGGAGACGAATCGTTGGAGCAGAAAGGAAGAAGGCAGGCAAGCTGGAATGGCCTCCAACCTACAAGCGATGGCCTCCAACCTAGAAGCAGAGACTTCGGAGACTTGAGCTGAAATTATTTTGTCTCTGTAGATATGTAAGTTCGTTTTACTGCCATTTGTTGTTTGTTCTAGGGGCAGTAGGCCAGTAGGAGGTTTTTTTTTTGGAAGTCAAGCTCCTCTAGACCTTTGGCGACCTTGGTTATTTGCACGTTTCTTCCTTCAATTCTTTCCGAAAAGAAGAAGACGGAGTCGAGAGCGATGAGGCACAATTGTGCAACATTTTTCTTTCCAGATCTGTGGGTGCGTCTGGTTGGAGGCCATCGCTAGTAGTAACGAGAAGCTACCAGTAACAAAGGGCATCGCTACTAGGAGCAAGGACGCTACTAGGGGCGCTCCTGGCCTTACTACTAGTAACAATAAAGCTACGAAAAAACCATCTATGCGAAGAGTTTGGCACCGGATGCAGGTTTTCGGAGCTGGGCACGTCGCCCACGTATCACTGAATGTGCTCACCCAGTTTTCGTTTCAAAGTATTCTCATTGCCCCAACGTGCCAGAGATCTGTTTGCGGCAAGGGAAAGCGCATATATTCCGTGCCAGATGTGTTTGCAAAGGCTTGAGATTGAACTTGAGGAAACGAGCTGCCCAACCTAGCTCAGTTGATGAAGGTACAGTGTGGAAAAAGAGGGTACTGCTGAGAACATGTGTGGGTCAGTTCAAGAGCCTTTGGCTACACATTTGCATTCCGTGGCCCCTGTCAGCTGCAGATGTGCAACCTTAGTACTCAAATATATCATATGATGATTAGATGCTCTGACCTCGATTGAAGACACCAGCGATGGCCTCCAACCTAAGAGCGATAAGAGCGATGGCCTCCAACCTACTTCGTAGCTGGGTGCAAATCTTACCTTCGAATTGCGACTTCTGCAGCGAGCTTCTCGTGGAAGAGCTGTGTCAGCGGCCTTTTCATATTACGAGATGTTGTAAAGCCAAACTAAGACGAGAAGAGAAGAAAACAGAATCTATTGGTCCTGCAATCAATTGCTGGCAAGGTTTAAGATTTTTCTCAGCAGCCTGGTCACCGTCGATCCAGAATGAGCCAATCTTCAGGGCAAGGTATTCCAGGCTTTCGAAGATTCCTGCAAAATGCATAGGAAATCCTAGACCTGAGGCCCGCTAGCATTTTCAATGTCAACAAACACCCCATATGCAGTGATGGCCTCCAACCTAATAGTGATGGCCTCCAACCCTACTTGCAATGACCTCCAGCCATAATCTTTCTATCTCTCAAATCAAAGCCTTGAACCTTTTCGCCGCCGGCTTTTCCAAAGTTTCTGAGCGCTCTAGCGGACAGCTGCAGAGGTTGCAACTCAATCAAGGAATATGATGTATGAATATGTCAGATGTTTGGCAAAGACAGGAGGTCGACATCCCTGCTTTCCTTTAGTGTAGTTCACATGCTACTTCTGCATTCATAGGTTTGCCTGGCTCGCTTCGTAGGTTTGTTTGGTTGGTTAAGTGCCCCTAGAGGATGCTACGACCGGCAACCAGCAACTCCCCAGATCGCTTCCAATCGTGCGACCTCGGCGGTGCAGACACAAAGCAGTGTGCATAGCGAACGCAAAAGTGCGGAATCTCCGAGCCCCTCGCATTGCAGCTACGTTCATAAGGCCAGCTACGTTTGTAGCGTCCGATCGCTCCTAGATGGACATGCCCACGTAGTGTTTGATACAGATTACTTTCCGCAGTAAAACACCTTGCTCAGAAGGCGTGGTAGGTTCTTGCTGATGCTGGGTTACGTTTGACAGATGCTTGACTCTAGCTGCTCCATGCAAGTGGCTTGATTCTTCGACTGGCCTAGTAGCTTCTTGTTCCTAGTAGTACGGCCAGGAGCCCCTAGTAGCTTCTTGTTCCTAGTAGTACCCTGCTGCGGAATCATTGGCCCAAGAACTGTTTTCGTCCAGGAAGTTGAGAATATGCCCAATCTGTTGCGACGAACAAGAAGTGCTGCAGCACACCTCAAGGTTGAAGAACAAGATCATTTCGTCCGAGCTGCATGACCAGATTCGGACCTCTTCACCCCCCAAACCGTGAGGGGTCGTGTTTTGTCAGGTTTTTCACTGGCCCGCTTGACCATTTGCAGAATCCGTTTCTTTGCTTGAAACACCGAGCGCTGAAAAGGAGAGCCTTATCTTTGAATCTTCAACTCTTCAACTTTCGCTGCGTTGCGAGCCGTAGCCATGGCTATGCCGCTATTGCTCCCAACGATCCCTGTCCCAGACCAAGACGAGCTCAAACACAGCACGGCATGTAATTCCTGGAGACGAAGGAACACGCCTGGTACCCATCATTGTCAACTTTTTGTCTTCACCTTCAGGCTTTTCTAGCAGGCTTGTCTTGGTTTGAATTTGTGAACAAGAATGGTGCTCCGATTCGTCCATCTGCTACACATTTGGTCAGTGGCAGTCAATTCACTTCCACCACTTCCACCACTTCCACTTCAAGTCTTTTCTTTCATTGAAACTTTTAAGAGTTTCTTTGTTCATATTTTTATTCTTTTTCTGACCCATTTTCTCTTCTTTTCATCACTTCTTTGGACTTTACTTTCGTCGGCGTACGAACGCGTCATTGAAAACACCCGTTGCTCCACCTGGCTTCGTTTGTGGCTTCGAGGTGGCAGCCAGCACAAGCACAGCTGCAGCAGGTGCTGGCGTCGCATATCGCCCACCTGATATGCTCCAGCCACAGCGCATTGAACTTCCAGGCTATTTGAACACCCCAGCCAGGCCAGCTGGACAGAGTTTCTTCGTTGCCTGTACCATTCTTTTCAGTTTACATGCTTTTTTTTCGCCGCACTTTTCTGTGGGATTCGTGGGCACCACGCTACGTCGCTACCACATGCGACGATCAGGCGGCCTGATGGAGAACCGCTTTTACGAGAGGACCAGCTGCGGGCAAAACACGACATTCTTTCATATCAGATTCAAAAATAGACAGTCAGGGGTAGTAGCAAGTGCAGCAAGTGCATTGCTATTGGAGCAGGTGCATCGCTACTAGTAACAAACAGTTTTCTTTTTTACACAGAAAGCCTAGTGGTAAGAGCAGCCCAAGAGCAATGCATAGTTTCTTCCGTAGACCATGTGGAGTTGAGGTTCTTGAGCCCCTTGGGGCCTTAAGACACAGTGGGCTCGGTGTTTTTTGTTCTTTCATTTCTTCGCTTTCTTCAGACCTTTCTTCAGACCTTCTTCAGATCCTTTAAGACCTCTTTTCGTCTGCGCCTTTTCTTTCTTTTGGGCCCTTTCTCTCTTTCGTTCGGGCCCCCCCCGGCCTTCCAGAGACGTTGGGTCGCGTCTTCGCGTCTTCGCCGCCAGGAGCGCAACGCGTCGTTGCGGAAGATGAAAGATCTCGCTGCTCGGAGCGAAAGATCGGAGCGACGACGGGGTCGCTCCCTCGCTCCCTCGTCGTCGAGTCCGATGTTTGCGGAGGTCGCCGGAGAAAGGAAGAACTTGAGCGATTCGCCTCCAAATAGAGATATAATTAGTTGTCATGCTGAAGATATATTCATAGATATAGTTATTTGTTATTTATACATGTTTCTTAAAAAGGGGCGGGTAACAAGTGTTAGCTAGTCATTAGTAAGAAAAAGGAGGCAAGTAGAACTCAGCCTTCCGATGTTTTATTTGTATTTTCCGCCCGTGGCCCTGCCTCCTTATACTTAATCAGGTAGGCGGCTACTTAATCAAGTATAGCGCTCACACGAATGATTTGGTTCCAAGATATTGAGGGAAACTTAAGCTACGAGCTTCTCCCTTACTTAATTATGTAGGCGCCTGCTTGATTAAGTAGGGAGGGGGGGGGAGCGGGCCAAAAAACAATGCCTAGCTTTCTTGCAGCTCAGCTTGTGCTCAGCAGACTGCTCAGCTTTTGCCCAGCTTGTGCTGCATGTCCTAACTTTCGGTCCAGTTTCTCGCGAGTTAGTTGGACGAGGAGAATCATTGGGGAGAAGCACAGGCACTTGCCATTGTTGGGGAGTTCAATAAGTACAAGGAACCAGCAAGACCTTGTTTCCTTATTTTTGGGCAATTTTGTTGGTTTCTTTTCAGATGCTTTCACCTACTTTTTTAAATCAATCCACAAGCGGAACATGTGGGTAAAACGTTGACCTTCGGCACTCAGGAGCTGTTGACCTTCGCCTGCCGTCGAGCTTCAAAGTTTCGGGAGGAGGGCCGTGCGCATTTCTCCTTGGGCGTCTTGCGGGACAACCTTTGCCAATATCAAAAGGCGGGCTAAGGTTTGTCCCATGTTTGTGCTAAGAGATCGACTCGTGTTCAAGTGTTCAAGTGTTCGGTATTTTAGGAACAAAATACCGAATCCTTCCTTGTTTTTCTCCATATCAAGGTGGTGACTCTTAAGAGAATGAAGACTCTTCCACCTCGTCTTGTCGAGGCCATCGAGGCCTACACGCAGTTCCTGAGAGTCTGCAAAGAGTGCAACGATAGCCAGGGCGCCGCTTTGGGATATCATTGCATAGCCGTGTGAACCCCCAGAGTGAGGAGAGTGAGGCATGCGAGGGCTATGGGCCTGAGAGACATGATTGCCTTTCAATGGGGGTAGATGCAAAGTGTCCCGAAACATCCATTAAGTAAGGGCTTGGAAAAAATCGGAACAAGCCAAACACATAGAAAACGAGTCAAAAGGGTTACCTGCGAGGACCTTTTGAAGGAAGCTCTCCCCAGGAAGCCTGGAGCAGAGGCCCCCCTGGGCCACAAGCAAAGATCATTTTGGATAATCCATATTTACTAGTTGGGTCTATCCCATTGTCAGTTGCGGTCAGTAAAAGGGCTTGCTTTTTATGCATATTTACTATATGTAAAACTTATTTCGATCAAGAACATCTTTGTGTATGCTTTTTGGATTTTGCTGCTTTTTGGGAAAGCATGATCTGGGTAGTCCCAAGACTTAAACTCCCGTATGTTAAGTGGAATTTCGTCGGCCGCCTTAAAGAAGCTCCTAAAGATCCATTCTCACTCACAAGAAGCTACTAGTAACAAGTGCATCGCTTCTAGTAACAAGTGCCTTACTAGTAGTAACAAGAAGCTACTAGTAACAAGGGCATCGCTACTACGAACCCGGGCATTGCTACGAACGTAGCTCCTGGCCGTACTATATACTAGTAACAAGAAGCTACTAGTAACACTAGCTCCGATTTTTCTTCTTTCCGAAAGAGTGGTCTCAGGTCGATTACCAGCTCCAGGGAAGCGGCCAGAGCAAAAAAGGCGACACGACTGACTGGAGTGTCAGAGTCGGAGAAGAACATTTAGAGCTTCTACTCATTGTGTGCGTCTTAGGTTGGAGGCCATCGCAATTAGGTTGGAGGCCACTGCTACTAGGTTGGAACGATGGTCAAACAGGTCATTTCATCATTTCATGTCATTTCCACATCTGCAGGTGACACAGAGGAGGAAGCGACGGGTGGGGAGTCCAACTGCTCAACTTTTTTCCACTTGAGGCCTTGAGTACTTTGGCCGGATTTTGAGATTCTTCAACCCCTACAGATAGTGTTGCCACCATAGTGTGGCCACCATCTTGCATGGGGGTGTTGCCACCGGAGATCTCAGATTGCCGCTGAATCTACAAAGGCCAGACTACCTCCAAGGGTGCACTGGATATGCTGGGGTACGGTGCCCTGGAGATTTGCGAATTGATGTGTCCGATGCTTTGGATCAGCTTGACACGTTGGTATGCTTTCAGCTTAACAGGTGCATCGCTGCTAGTAACAAGGGCATCGCTACTAGTAACAAGGGCATTACTACTAGTAACAAGAAGCTACTAGTCACACTTGGAAGCTTCTATTGCCAAGATCAAGGATGTAGATCTCTTAAGCTCGGCGTGAGCTGCTTTCCGAGTCAGGATCTGTGTAAGGGGGGAGCAGTTTCTAGTGAAGCTCGGAACGAAGTTGAACGAAGACACCATCACAATAGCCTTGGCAGCTTTGGCTTCAGTGAATCACCAACATGAATATCAATTGCAGTGCCTTGTAGATACAGCTGTGGCAAGCTCGCTGCAGGGTAGCAGGCAATGAATGCATCGACCATTCCTAACTAAAACCGTTCTTTTTCGAATGAGAAAGACCACCCAGACCTAAGACCTCGTTTAGGTAGCTTGCTTGTTCTAGGCCTAGCGGGCTTGTCCAAGGCATAGCTGCCTTCTTGTACACCGTTCGTAGCTTCTTATTACTAGTAGTGCCAGGAGCGCCCCGTTCGTGGCGTTCGATCGTTAGCTACGAGTAGCGATGCCTTTTGTTACTAATTCGTAGCTTCTTGTACACCTCACTTATACTAGTTATACCATTCATCTGCACAAAGTCCTGCAGGTGCCATGGCCGCTCAGTTTTGTCCCACCTGTGCGAATCTCCTGATCGTGGAGATTGGGCGCCAGTCGAACTCCGCCTTTCGATGTCGCACGTGTCCCTACATCTACCATATCCGAGAGAAGCTGACGTCCAAGCAACTCATCGCCAGAAAGGAAGTGGACGACGTCCTGGGAGGTGCGGAGGCGTGGAAAGATGTGGACCAAACCGACGCGCACTGTCCCAAATGCGCGCATGGACGCGCCTATTTTCGGCAGATGCAGACGCGATCGGCGGATGAACCGATGACCACGTTCTACAGGTGTACGCAGTGTGCGCATAATTGGAAGGAGGACTGAGGTCGCACGAGGACTCGCACGACTCGTTCCTCTTGGATCCTGGAAGCCGGTCTCGGTGCGAAAAAGCGCTCGCTTGCGGCTTGCTTTTTGGAGACTAAAATGCCCTTGCTCCTAGTAGCGTCCTTGCTCCTAGTAGCGATGCCCTTTGCTCCTAGTAGCAAAGGAACCTACTTGCGATGGCCTCCAACCTTTGGACATACTTGCACATTTTTTGACACTTCCTTAAGGGCGGCCTTTACATGGACATACTTGAACATCGCCATTTCTGAGGGCTTTCTTTTATTCCGCCTCCCTTCTAGTTCTTGGTTAAACGGACAAGGTAACCCAGGTGTAGATGTCGGAGCAAGAGTGTAGCAACAGAGGAAAGAGCCCAACAGTGCGAACGTTGTATTTGGCCGTCCGTCCTGCCCGTGAAAAGGGTTTAACAGTTTAACAAAAAAAGCAAGCTATTCGTGAGGACGGAAAGTAGGAGGACGGACGGCAAAGAGGCCTTGTTTTGTTTTTCTGAGGCCGCCTCCCTCCGCGAGGACGACCAGGTGAGAGGACAGTTGTGGACGACAAAAACAGGAATAGGAATAGGGTAGGCAGGTAGGGCTTGAGTATAGCTAGGCTATAGCTAAGTAGGTTAAGGATGCAAGCTACTAAGCTTAAGTAGCTGCTGATCAGATGCAGGAATGAGGGAAAGCTCTCGTACTATTCATGTGATTTCTAGATTTATGTGGACACTCAACTTATTTCGTTCCGTGTTTGGTTGTTTTCAACATTCTGAGTTTTACTCTTCAAGCCGCGACACCTTCAGCATTGACCAAAGCAAATGAAAGCCAAGAGCAGGAGTACGCAAGCGTACACCAAGGACGACATCCCCCAAAACAGTAGCAGCAGAAAAGAAGGAAGAGAAAGCATCAGAGAGAGAGAGAGAGAAGAAGAAAGAAGAAGGGAGGAGAGAAGAGAAAAATAAGAAGAGGAATACACATCTAAAGAGAAACTGTCCCAAAAAGCAAGAACAGGAACATAGAAGCAACTTCTTGGATTTAGAATTGAAGGCCTGAGCTCTTGAGGAAGGCCATCTATTACCACAACAGGCCGAGGGGCGGAACTTTTCATGCGGCATGCTGAACCGTTGAAATGCTTCTCTCGGAACAAGAGATTGAACATGAGTTGAAGAATCTAGATTCAGAGTTGAACTCAGGATGGAGCAGTCTGACACAACTAGCGATGGCCTCCAACCGACTAGCGATGGCTGTTAATGCTTTTCGTTCCACTTGGTTTTGGCTTCAGCACCTATTCTTGTGTCGACTCAGCTTGAAATTCGATTCCACACGATCCCACACTTGGTGACGGTGCTATGCTGTGGGTTTGATTGGATTTCAGATTGACAGTTGGTGGTAGGCACATGTTTGTCTATGTGATTGCTATTTATGGTATTCATCTATTTGTCTTCTCGAGACATGCTTTATACATCTTGATATTCTCCCCTTTTTCAGTCGCGTCCTTGCTCCCAGTAGTCATGGCCTCCAACCTAGTAGCAATGGCCTCCACCCTAGTAGCATCCTTGCTCCTAGTAGTACGGCCAGGAGCCCCTAGTAGCGTCTGATCGCTCCTAGTAGCGATGCCCTTTGTTCCTAGTAGCGTACAGTAGATGGACAAATTCATCCAACCCCCAAACCACATGCTAGATCGTCCACCTACGGTAGTTCTTGTCGTTTTCCCGTTCTCTTCGTGAAAGGCATCGAGAGATCGCTGACAGTATCGGCAAGTTTGTGGCGCACCTCAACATGGGGCAACGACCTCGGTGCAGTGGGCCTTTGGCCTTTTGGCATCGGCCTAGAAACAAAAGAAGACCAGACGGAAAGAAAAGCGAACAACAAAAAGACAAAAAAACCCATGTGTTTTCCTTTCTTTTCTTTTGAAAAAGGAAAGAACAAAGACCACACCTCATGGCACGATATGGCGTATGGACCGGGCCGATATAAGACCATCCCCATTCGATCCCCGAAAAGGAAAGCTTGGCAGTTGAAGTGTTACGGAAAGGAACCTACTAGCGATGGCCTCCAAGCTTGTGAACGGTTTGTAGCCTACTGTAGCCTAGTAGCTTCCGATTCAGAATTTGCTTTTAACTTTTAACATCTTTTTTACATACTTAGCTTAGTAGCTTCCTTGCTCGTAGTAGTAAGGCCAGGAGCCCGTAGTAGCGTCCTTGCTCCTAGCAGCTTCCTTCATAAGGGAAGACATTCCACTTGCCATGTGCACTGCAGTCCCGACTCAGGTTGGCTTATGCACAACTTGGTGAACGTGAAGCGTCCACGGTGAACCATCAGCAGCTCTGAATGCACTTTGGGTCGAGAGGACCTGAGAATCTGAAAGAACCAGAAGAGCACATCATCTAAGCGAAGAGGAACACCAGCTCTAAGATATCCAAAATAATTCTGACGGAGACTCTTGTGGAAGCCTCCAACCTACTAGCGATGGCCTCCAACCTAATGTTAAGTTTCCCTAAAAGTCTAGAAACCAAATGAATAGCGTGAGCCATCCTGCGTCCAGTTACTTACTAGTCCCTCAATTAAGTAGGGAGGGTGGGAGAGCGAGCAGGCTAAAACATTGAGCAAATAACCACATCATTCCTCTTTTTTTCTGAGGTATGCATTGAGATATGCCTTGCAGCTTCATAGCTTGGAAGGTCAGAGCTTGGTTCGGAGCTCAGCGACAGGTTTGATGTTCGACATTTCTGATGGTTCTGTCCAATCGCCGCGGTCAGAACAGTCACATGTTTTTTCCAAAAGGCCTAGAAAGAGTTTGTTAGCTTTGTTATTTGTTTAAAACTCATTTTTCTTTAACGACTTTTCTTTTGAACCCTTTTTTCCACAGTCGATGGGTCGCCACAAAGAGAGCCACAGCGGGGCCTGGAGCATGTCCAGAAGGGAGAAAGAAAGAAAGGAGGAAAGATTTCAAGAAAGAAGGACAAAAGACACACAAGTCACATAAACATGACAATTGACAGGTGGTTTTGTTTTGAAGTAATTTTGGTTGGTGGGTGTCACTGCCGCTACGAACCAGACCACCAAACGCTTTCTGAAGACTTACCGCTACCATGCGTGCATCCCTCGTTCCTCACAACAACAGTCAGTAGAAAGGAAGCAATGCTTTCTGTAAGGAACCAACATCCAGTTCTACTGAGCGCTGAAAGAAATTCGTTTGTCGGTTGGAGGCCATCCCTCTTAGGTTGGAGGCCCATCGCTACTAAGTTGGAGCACGCTGAAAGAAGTTCGTTTGGTTTACCAGTAGCGTCCTTGCAGCAGGTAGCTGGAGTTACTCTTGCTATTCTCTTGCTAGTAGTAATAATAATGCCCTTTGTTCCTAGTAGCTTCTTGCTCCTAGTAGTAAGGCCAGGAGCCCCTAGTAGCTTCTTGGTTTACCAGCTTTGGTTTGTGCGCAGCTTTTCAATCCCGCCCAGGCCATCGGCAGCCTGAGTTTTAGTGCAGGCATGTACGACCACGAGCCGGACAAGGCCTGTCACCCTACCTTCGCTTCATACCTGTCCAGCTTCGCAACTCAGAGTAACTGTCTACCCTTCACTGAAGTAACAAGAAGCTATTCGGGGCTCCTGGCCATACTACTAGGAGCAAGGAAGCTATTACCCTTCACTGAACAAGCGATGACCTTTGAAGCCTTTGCTCGATATTTTGAGTCCGGTCCGCTGCGATGTTGACTTTGTGGACCTTTGGACCGAGCGTGGATGTCAGTGAACTGAAGATGTCCTGTTGGCACCAAACATGTCTTCGTGTCTGCAATTTTTTATGTGTCCTTCGGATGAAGAGCAAGGATAGCAGAGAACATGCTGTTTCTACGAGAAAGATCACAATGTTGTGACATCATATTATGCAGACAGCGATGTTGTGACGAAGACAATCTGATGTGGTAACAAGAAAGGGGATGCTGCGTTAACAAAGGTAATGCTGTGATAATAGCAAAGATATTGACCGACAACCAAGAATGATGACGAAGCTGATTTGGTGAAAACACAGATGTCATGTTGATGTTGTGTTTGTATTGACGATTATACATAAACATATATACTTATATATACATAGGAATATTTGTAAGAGTAGAATAATGGTAACAGTAGTAATGATACGATGATGCTGCTGATGATGATGAGGCTGGTGGTGGAGCTGGTGGTGCTGGTAATGATGATGGTAATGGGGTGACTTGACGACGATAATAGTGTTACAATCTTATGATAACGAAGCTGCTGCTGAAAGAAGGAGGGTGAGACAATCACGCTAGCAGACATGATGGCGAGATAACGAAGACATTCTTGTGATGCATCTGTATCTTGAAATATTGAAATCCCCCACACTACACAGTCGATTTCGACTTTGCAAGTTTCAAGTTTTGCCCTTGTGGCCTGATAGAAGTACCTTTAAATTACTAACATTACGAACAAGAACGGTTCTTGTTCTGAGGCTTTGCAACAGATCTTCGACCGTCCAAAAGGTTGCCAACAGCATGTTACCACTTCTTGTGGATTGAACGGTTATCTATCAGTTAGACAAGAAGCTATTAGAAACAAGTGCCTTACTACTAGTAACAAGAAGACAAGAGACGAGACGTCGACTGCGCTAGATGAAAATCTTGGTGGAGAGCTACGTCGACTTGTGCGGAGTCCTCAAGCAAACTCGGAACCAGGCCGACCGGACGCTCGCTCGTGCCGAGCTACCTAGCGATCTTTCGTGTCTTTCGTCCGCGATCTTTCGTAGGAGAGGGTTTTTGTTTTTGTTTCATTTGTTCCTAGTAGCTTCTCGTTACTAGTAGCGATGGCCTCCAACCTAATAGCGTCCTTGCTACTAGTAGTAATGCCAGGAGCTACTAGTAGCGTCCTTGCTCCTAGTAGCGATGCCCTTTGTTACTAGTAGCGTCCTTGCTACTAGTTTATTTTGTTTCCCACTTGCCAGTCCTAACTCAGAACTTGAGAGTTTAGGTCTGGATCGGCAAGTATAGCAAGTGTCGGATTTGGAGCATTGGCGGGGACGCAAACGCGAATTCCATAAAAAAGACAGGTTTGAAGATGTGAAGAATAGAGGAAAGAAGGAAGGTCTGAAGAATGAAGGTAGACATGTAAGAAGGGAAGAACTAGAAAGGTTGGAAAGGACGGACAA
The DNA here is from genome assembly GCA_963970005.1 of Durusdinium trenchii. Taxonomy (NCBI): domain Eukaryota; class Dinophyceae; order Suessiales; family Symbiodiniaceae; genus Durusdinium; species Durusdinium trenchii. Next base: position 55,749 of record CAXAMN010015969.1, on the reverse strand, counting down.
AAAGAAAGGAAGCATGAACACCTAGTAGCGATGGCCCTCAAACCTGACTCCCAAAAGAGACTAAAAAGACCAAGACGTACAAGAAGGAGAACAAAGGAGAACACTTCCTTACTAGTAGTCTCATAGGCCCGTGCATCGCTAGTAGTAGCTTCTTGTTACTACCAGTAAGGCACTTGTTACTAGTAGCGAGGCACTTGTTCCTAGTAGCATCCTTGTTCCTAGTAGTAAGGCACTTGTTCCTACTGAGAGACATTTGGAAGGCCATTGCCCTCAAGAAGCTGGGCATGCTGTCGAGTCAGCTTGGTCTCGGCACCCGGAGCGAGAGGAGAGGAGACTGGCACGAACACTAACAAGGACGCTACGAACGGAGCAAGTGCATCGCTTCTAGTAACAAGTGCCTCACTACTAGTAACAAAAAGAATTTAATTAGAATTGTAATTACTAGCAAAGGAATCTACTAGGACCTTTTCGCGCCCGCGCGCCCGGGGGGGGTAGGAAGTTACTAGGAGCAAAAGGGCATTGCTACTAGGAGCGATCGGACGCTACGATCGGGGCTCCTGGCCTTACTACTAGGAACAAGGACGCTACTAGTAACAAGGGCATCGCACCCAGTAGCATATGCGAACACTGTAAAAGCACAGCCGACTGAGTGAGTTTGTCAACACGAGGTGGGCAGTACACTGTTTTTCTTTCTAATAGCAATGGCCTCCACCCTAGTAGCGATGGCCTCTAAGACTTCCGAAATTCCCTTCCACCTGCTTCGCTTTCTTCTCCTTCTCTCCAAGAAGCCTTTGGCACAGTTGTTCGCGGCCCTGCCAGCACTTTTCGGCGCGGAAAACGAGGCCAAAACGAAGAAAGCATCGAATACTTTCAGCAGGCGAAGAAGCGAAGAGAAAAAGGGACGTGTTTTCAATAGCACTAGTAGCTTCTTGTTACTAGTAAGGTGCCTTGCTACTAGTAGCTATTTGCTACTAGTAGAAATGCCAGGAGCTACTAGCAGCTTCTTTTCTTTCTTTTTTTTTCTTTTCCTTTCCTTTCCTTTCCATTCCATTTTCTTTCTTTGTTTCTTACTAATAGCAACGGGCTCCAACCTAATAGTTTTCTTTCAAGGTCACTCTCACTCGCAAGCTTAGTAAGAGAGTAACAGGAATATTGATGTGGTTCCTAAAAGAAAGCTCTCCTGTAAGGGTAGTCAAGGCTCCCAACGTGCGCCTAGGGCCTAGTAGTGAGGTTTGAGAAGTCAAAGGCAAAGAAAGAGTCCTTGCAAGTAGTAGTACTTGTAGTGCCTTTCTTTCTTTGGAATTACTTTTTCCAATGTGTGAGAAGGTCAGGTCACATGGTTTGGGACTCCACAGAGTGTGAAGCACGTTTAACCAAGAAATACATGCAAAAAGAAAGGTCTGAAAGACCGGATAGCACCACATGCAAAGCTTTTGTGTTTACAACAAGTGGAGGCAAAAACAGAAGAGGCATGCTAATGGATCAGTGTTTGCGGATGATGAACAGAGATGCGAAGTATGATGGTGAACATATCTTTCATGATTCAGTGAGTGGGGGGGGGGGGGGGGGGGGGAGGGAGTTGAGTGAGGTGCGTGAGTTCACTTGGAGTGAGTTGAGTGGAGGAGGAGAAGGAGGAGGAGACGGACAGGATGCAGAGTAAAAGTAAGAACCCCACATAAAGACGTAGGAACAGCAACACGGAAAGAACGGCAACAACAAATGACTTTGGTGGTTTGAACGGCGACGACCTGCCCGAAGGCCATTGAATGTGCTCGAGCGCAAGGTGATCATGAGGCATCGAACTTAGATGGAAAAACACATTGTTTTGAGTTGAAGACTTAGGTCACCACCAAAACAGTAACGAGTTGGGATGGCCTCCAACCTACTAGCGATGGCCTGCGTTCTTTTCCCTTGTTTTGCTTTACTTCTTTCAGACCTTCCGATCTGTTCCATGTCATTGTTTCTCTTTTTCGAGGTTCCGAATAGTAAAGGGTCGTGGGATTCCAGGCATAGGGTCTGGGCTGTTCGGAGCAACTCGAAGATAGGTGGAAGAACTCGAGGTCGGGTTGCGAAGGTCAGGAATGCCAGGACAAACAAACACAGAAAACAAAACAACCGAATGAAACACCAGTCAGGCAGATGTGGGGCTTGTTTCGTCAAAAGCATCAGCATCCGGCTAATCTTTTGTCGTTATGCACCCAAACGTGTGTGTTGCCCCCAGGGCGTCCACACGGGGTGTTAATGCCAAACAACACAACCGCAGAACACATGTTGGAAATTGTGTCTACTCTCGTGAGAGTAGCTGCTCACAGCTGCTCCCTTAGGCAGAGAAGGACTGCGCTGTTCGATTGGGCATCGCCGCTGGCCAGGCATGAACCAACACATGCAGCAATGTGCTGCATGCATTTTGCAAAAAAACAACACATGTCGTTTCGCTTTGACAATGTTGCCTGCAGATGTCATTTGAGTCAGAAAGCAAGCTATTAGGTTGAAGGCCATCGCTATTCACATCTCAGCAAGGTCCAGCCAGAAAGGCATATTCAACTAGCTCTATGCACTAGAATGAGGAGCTCTAATGAAATTTACGCATGGTCTTCAAGATAATGTCATTCAAAAATAGCATTCTTATTTGGTGCATGTTGTCCAAGAACCCCTGAATGAACATTTACACATCCTCTTTTTGGTATGTTTCTTTGGCTGTTCTGTCATGCATTTTGTTTCTTTTTTCCCCAAACAGTTTACTGTTGGGAGAGCTGGCCACTGTGGCTGGCCGCGCGAAGAAAAAACGCTGTGTCCGGGGCTGGTCCTCGGTACGTAAGAATGGCTTAGTTAGTAAGGGGCCCTAGGGAGGGGGGCACACGGATTCCTAAACTTTTAGGGAACTTAGCTCGCAGACATGGTTTTATTCCCTAACAGCAGCATGCTTTGGGGTCTTCAGCCATAGTAAAGGTTTCGGAGCAAGCCGGAGCAGCTCCCAAAGACATTCCCCCAGGTTCCCACAAGGTTCCCACAAGGTTCCAAGGTTCCCGCCAGGTTCCCACAAGGTTCCCAAGGTTCCTGCAAGGTTCCTGCAAGGTTCCTGCAAGGTTCCCAATGTTCCCACAACTTTGTTCCACAAGGTTCCCCCAAGGTTCCCACAGCTTTGCTCCAACGTTCCTACGAGGTTCCCACAATTTTGTTCCACGAGGTTCCCACAACTTTGTTCCACAAGGTTCCCACAACTTTGCCCCACAAGGTTCCCGCCAGGTTCCCACAAGGTTCGCAAGGTTCCCACAAGGGACCAAAGGTTCCCACAACTTTGCTCCAAGGTTGCCCCAAGGTTCCCACAGCTTTGCTCCAAGGTTCCCACAAGGTTTCCACAACTTTGCCTGTCAACCTTGGAAGGGACCCCAAAGGTCCCCGCAACCTTGCTCCAAGGTTGCCCCAAGGTTCCCACAGCTTTGCTCCACGGTTCCCACAAGGTTCCCACAACTTTGCTGCAAGGTTCCCAGAAGCTTCCCACAACTTTGTCCACTTTGCTTCAAGGTTCCTACAAGGTTCCCACAATTTTTTGCAAGGTAAGGTTCCCACAACTTTGCCCCACGAGGCTCCCAAGGTGCCCACAACATCGTTCCACAACTTTGCCCCACAAGGTTCTTCCAAGGTTCCCACAGCTTTGCTCCAAGGTTCCCACGAGGTTCCCACAACGTGGCCCCGAGGTTCCCACAAGGTTGGCGCAAGTTTCCCACAAGGTTCCCGCAAGGTTCCTAACCGACAGTCAAGGAAACGTCATCATACCTCAAGTCTATTTCATTGTGCTTCCTACTGTTACCTTTTACCTTGCTAACCTTTTGGTATCCTATCCTCTTAGTTTCCTCCTGTTCTTCATTCGGGCCCCGAATCCACTTTCGGGCCCCGAATCCAGTTTCGGGGTCCGTATCCACAGTCAAGGACACCTCATGATATTTCAAGTCTATTTCATTGTGCTTCCTACTGTCACCTTTTGCTTGCTAACCGCTAACCTTTTAGTATCCTATCCGAATCCTTTTAGTTTCCTCCTGTTCTCCATTCGGGCCCCGAATCCGCTTTCGGGCCAGTCAAGGACACCTCATCATACCTCAATTGTATTTCATTGTGCTTCCTACTGTTACCTTTTACCTTGCTTACCTTTTAGTATCCTATCCTCTTAGTTTCCTCCTGTTCTTCATTCGGGCCCCGAATCCACTTTCGGGCCCCGAATCCAGTTTCGGGGTCCGAATCGACAGTCAAGGAAACCTCATCATACCTCAAGTCTATTTCATTGTGCTTCCTACTGTTACCTTTTGCCTTGCTAACCTTTTAGTATCCTATCCTCTTGGTTTACCTTGCTAACCTGAAGAAAAAGTGTTGCATTTTGCGCTTAAGCTGTTGGGGATATTCTTTGGGCTTATTATTTTTTTTTTGTGGACTATTATTTCAACATTTTTTTTTGCGCATTGGATTCGGCTTGGAGGCCAAGATGGCTGAGCATTTGAGCACGATCCTCCAACGGTCAGTGATAGGTCCTGACTGATGCAAAGCAAAGCAAACGAGCTCCAAATTGGATCAGAATTCAGTTTTTCCATGTGAAATGGATATCCTTTCCCAAGATGTTGGTGGATCCATGTGGATGCCATACCGAGCTCTGTTTGTGTACATGAAAGCTAGTCGCAGCAATCCCTCGAAGGGGGGAGGCAGCGGTTTCCGCAAGCACCGGGTCACCAGCGTTTGCAAGCTGAAAAATGGTTCCAGTTGGAGGCCATCGCTACCGGGTTGGAGGCCATCGCTTTGGACAGCTTGACTGACATCTCATAGGCTGAAGAAAGGGTTGAAGAGACAGAAAAAACTACTCAAAAAAGAAAAGGAAGAAAGGTCTAAAGAAAACAGGAATAGGAACGAACGGTTTAACGAAAATTCCGTAAGGAAGGTCCAAAGTATATAAGAAAGGCAAGGGGAACAGGAAGAGTTTACAGAAAGGGAAAAGGAAGAACAAAAGGACGAAAAGGTCGAGTCTAAAGCTTAAAAGAAGGAACTACCAGCTACTAGTAACAAGGGCATCGCTACTAGGAACCCGGGCATCGCTACTAGGAGCAAGGACGCTACTAGTAACAGAAGACCAACCTCTGGACACCTCATAATGCCTCTGGACATCTCATCTCACCCTTCTCCAGGGGCGCTTTGCAAGCAAATTCACCTAGTAGCGTCCGATCGCTCCTAGTAGCGAGGCCAGGAGCCCTTAGTAGCTTCTTGTTACTACTAGTAAGGCACTTGTTACTAGTAGCGTTCTTGCTCCTAGGTAAAGTATGGCCTCCAACCTAGTAGCGTCCGATCGCTACTAGTAGCGATGCCCTTTGTTCCTAGTAGCGTCCTTGCTAGTAGCGATGCCCTCTCAATCCGGTGACGAATCTCCTGGCGGTCTTTTGCGGCTCAACGGAAGCGTGGCACTACGCCGACCAGTGCCTTGGCTGCAGATGGCAAGCAACTTGTGGAGGTTGGAGGCCATCGCTAGTAGGCACATTTTTCAAGACCCTTTGCAAGGCTTCCATCCGCGAGCTTGGAGCCAAGAGTATTGCGAGCTGAAGCACTTGCTGTTTTTCTCGAAAAGCTACACATTCTTCTTTGAATCATGCTTTCTGTCGTCTCAATTGGAGTTACAAGAACCCCCTACAGAACACAAAACTTCCTATGTCTTCACCATCCAAGCCGACACAATTTCGCGAATTCAGCATAATAGGGCTTCACTGCAGCAGGAATTGCAAACGACTTCTAGACATTTAGAACCCTTCGGACCCTTCTGGTTCCGTTTCTTCTTCTGAGAGAGATGGGAATGAAGGGCGAGAGCAGCTGAGGCCCACCAAGTGGGTTCAGTGCCAAAGCACGCAGGCGAGAAGGTCCAATTGAAACGGCACAACACATGGTGCGCTGCGTTGTTTGTTTGAATTTCACGTCAACGAACTGTTTCTGTTTGGTGTTGCTTGTGCCATGTTTTGGCTTCCTATTCTCTTTCTGGGCGGCCTTGGCCTTATCCTTTTCTGACGGAGCCAGACGGATGTTTGCTGAGGTGTGTGGCGTTGGGAGATGCACATCATTGGAAGTATGGTGGGCTTTTGGGTACGGCGCTCCTTCAGCGAGGTCCAGGCGCCCTGGCAAGACCAGACCGTATCGCCCTTTTTTATCCGATGGACCTCGAGACCATCCTTTTTTCTGAGGCTTAAGAGTAAGCAAGCAAGAGGTGAGTAGCTACTAAGCTTCAGAAGCTACTCTCAATGATTTGCTTCCTAGATTGGGAAAACTTTAACTATTGTTACTACTAGTAAGGCACCTGTTACTACTAGCGATGCACTTGTTCCTAGTAGTAACAAAGATTAATAGGAATGGCCTCCAGCCTGCTTGCGGCCAACCTAAGAGCGTCGTCATGGAGATCCTGAAGACTCACGGAAGTGATCTTGCGAGATGAAACTCTCCTTTGCCTAAAACAAAAAGTTAATAGTTTTTTGTTACTACTAGTAAGGCACTTGTTACTACTAGCTTCTTGTTACTACTAGTAGGGCATGAAACTCTCCTTTGCCTGCCATATGCGGAGGCTCCATCCATGGTTGCTTTGCGTGACAAGGCACACGGGATGAATTCAATCGATTTGGGGAGGCGTTCTGTTAGGAGCAAGAACGCTACTAGTAACCAAGGGCATCGCTACTAGTAACAAGTGCCTTACTAGTAGTAACAAGGACGCTACGATCGGGGCTCCTGGCCTTACTACTAGGAGCAAGGACGCTAGCCGCAAGTGATGATGTTCACCCAGACCGCCAGGTGGCAGCAGGAGTCTCTTCAACACCAAATACAGCGCAAGCGCCAGGCGTTGCTTTTTGTCGCCTTGCATTAGAACGATTTGAAAGGCGTGTACTTTGCAGCGCTACTAGGAGCGATCGGGCGCTACTAGGAACGCTCCTGGCGAGCAAATGGGCATAATGTGTAGGGCACTACTAGGCCCGGAACGCACCACTTGTTGCCTACCACTTTTCAAAGTGTTTTGTACTTGCAATGGCCTCCAACCTACTAGCGACACCACTGGTGAATTTCAAGCAAGACGACGGATTTTCTTTCTTTCCTTTCTCTGAAAGAAGAGGTTGAAACGGAAAGATGGCAGGCCTTTTTGTATGGACCTTGATGTCCTTTTTGTTCCAGAAATGAGCAGGACTTCAACTGACCAAGCAGTCTCCACCAGAAGAACGTGTGGACATTCTTGCAGAGGGGTGGCTTGATTTTACTTATAAATATTGTTTCTAATAGCTTCTTGTTCCTAGTAGTAAGGCACTTGTTACTAGAAGCGATGCACTTGTTCCTAATGGCTTTATTCTATTTTACTTATTTTTTTGGATTAGTGGACTACTGCACGTGTGACATTGCCTTGCAAGCTTTCACCAGACCTGACTTTATCACATGTCGCCGCACTACAAATCTTCGCCCAAACTTGGACAGACAAAAACTTTCAGAAACCCAATCTTTTGATCCTTTCACAGGAATGGGTATTCAAGTCTCGCCCAGATCCTTCTTACAAAGGAAGAAGGATGTTTGTTCTCGGGCGGTGCAAAGACCGGAACACCGATGTTGAGGCGTTGCTGGTCGCTTTGAGAGGAGCCGTCAGTGCGAACTTCCCACGACCACGTTCACAACCACCCAATCGTCCCTGAGATTCTAATGGAATTCTATTTAAATATTGTTTCTAATAGCAAACATTGTTGCTACTAGTAAGGCACTTGTTACTAAAAGCGATGCACTTGTTCCTAATAGCTTCTTGCCACCAAGACGCGCACGGGAAGACCAGCGTCCCTGGGAGTCCCTTTATGACGCATGGCCCCCATCCGTGGAGCCTGATTTGACGGGTGTTCTTTCGCCGCGCGATCTGTTTTGCATTCCCTAAAGCCCAGTTGATCAATGCTATACTATAATGACCCGTGCATGTTGCATGTTGCGTGCAGGTATGAAGAGGAGACCTGAGACGGAGTGTTGAGAACATTCGAACTCAGGCTCTTAACATAGCGAGATTGAGACACACTTCTTAAAGGGGAGGAAAAAAAAAACACGCTTCAAGAACATGCAGAGGGGATGGTCGGATGGTCTCTTAAAGTAGCAGCTAGCATTCTTGTGTGGTGGTGCTGCAGTTTCACCACCACTGTCAGATCGGGCCTGATTCCGTAGATGCATGATGGAGCACTCTCAATGGTAGGAATTGCTCTTCTGAGCAATACGTTGTTTTTGTGTTTTGCTTTGTTGGCAATCTTGTAAACTCTAGTCTAGGAACTCTAGAATTGCTCTTGATGCTCACTTGCTAGTACTGTAGCAATGCACTTGTTCTGTAAAGGCTTTACATTTTGGAACCGTTTCCAGGACAGACTCCTACAGCGCTGGAAGCGACAGTGAACCTCCAAGCCGAGCTGGGAGCCTCTCATCCGATGAGGAGATTTCGGAGCGATCGGACGCTACGAACGGGGCGCTCCTGCAAGAACGCTACGAACGGAGCAAGAACGCTACGAACGGGGCTCCTGGTTTTACTACTGGGAACAAGGACGCTACTAGGAACAAGAATTCGAGAATTGGGTCTGGGAGCATGGAGTGGCCGCAAGCAAGTAGCATTCAATGAGTATGTTTCCCTTTTGGACCTTTAGACCTATTGTAAGGGCTCCGCCCGGGTGCCGCCGACCCCATTTCATCTCGAGGGTTTGGCGGTTGAACCTTGACAACTTCCTGGGATTCAACAGCGAGACTTGAATGGGCTTCACACCAATGCTGGCATTCAACCAGCTGCCGAGAAGAGGGCAAGGCTGCGGTGAGGCTCTGGGGAGCGTTTGAAGCCGAGCCAAAATGC
>CAXAMN010015969.1:8490-18541 GCA_963970005.1 Durusdinium trenchii | reverse complement strand
CTAGTAGCTTATTGTTACTAGTAGCGAGGCCAGGAGCCCCTAGTAGCTTCCTTGCTCCTAAATTAGAGCGGCAGAACATGCAGAGAAGCATGACGCCATGGGGCAGCTGCTCTTGCTGCTGGTGGCAAGGCCCAGAAGAGAACCATGGTCCATCCAGCTGGGCCATTTAAAAAAATGCGTCGCTAATTACTAGCAACAGGTGCATCGCTGCTAGTAATAAGGGCATCGCCACTAGTAGCTAGAAGCTTTAAACAACAATTTAAGCAAACGCAATTTTCTTTTGATTTTCTAAGAGCAATGGCCTCCAACCTAGAAGCGGTGGCCTCCCACCTAATAGCGATGGCCTCCAACCCAATTGATGTTTTTTTACGAAAAAAGAACACGTGTCTTCCACGTGTCACGAAAGCCAGCCGATAGGAGGCGGGAGTTGTTCAGCGAATGAAGTGAGGAGACTAAGGGGGTGTGGGGGCAGAGGCGCCTTTTGGGGTTCCACGCGGGCCAGATAGCATGGGGTAAAAGGTGTGGCAGAGAGTGTGAAAAAGTGTCGATTCATGGCTAGCATCATTGGCGCCTTGAGTCACTTGTAGGTAGGTCGATGGATTGATGATTGGGTAGAAGGGGAGGCTAGCGCAGTCGGGGCGAGCGCATCGGCATTTCACTGAGGCCTGGTGGGTGACACTTCTTGATTGAGGTCTCCTGAGTGCTTCTTTGCTTTGCCCGTGATAGCGGGGGACACCCTCCACGGCAACCCTACTTGATCCCAGTCTTGACCCCCCTTTGACATCGGTGTTTTGGCCTTTGCTCACTTCTTTGCGCCCTTTCCGTACTTGGCCTTTGGTTTGCAAACTTTAAAGGGCGCCATACCTCTTGGACCTGGGCAGATCGCGCGAGTGATCAGGGCGAACAGAGCACGCAAGGCCGTGGAACCGTCGCCTGGGTTGAACTTGAAGACGTTCACAGCCGTACACTTGTCATGATGAACTCAATGCTCTGAGATTTCAACCGGGCTGACTCTACTTTTGAACTTCCACTTTTGTCATTGCGGCCCATGGCAGATGGTGATGGAGTGCTGAGTCAGGAAAGAGATGGAAAGAGGAAGGGGCATTGCGAGCGCGCTCTGCTGCCTCTTGTGTGAAGGCACTGACGATCGCTTTCAGGGAGTCGCAGCTTCTCATACGCCCTTGCCGTGTTCAGAGCAGCTCTGAAGTGAGCCTGCTTCTTGCGCTAAAAACTTTGGCTCAGCAAATGGCGCAGGCAGTTGCAAGCACTTAAAGGTTTTGGGTTGCTGCCTACGGGTTTATGGGTCGTGGAGCTGTTCCAGCGCGTGAAAACTGACACTTACGTTCTTCGGATCTGGGGGGGGCCATCGTGGCGTCCTTTGAGGACCCTGCGGCTCAGCCGGGTGCCTCTAAGTTGCTGCGTAAGGTGGTGGAGCGTGTAGTGCTTTCCACATTGGAAGGTGCTCCTGGCGCAAGAAGCAATATCGGAGGAAACATCATCGCCTCGCAGATGTGTAAACGATTTTCGCGGGTATGCAGCGCGCAGCCATTGCGTCGCGTGGAGTGGCGGCGCATGTTGGAGGACAGGGATCCAGGAAGTCCAAGGGCGTAGGCTTGAGGGCAAACGTCGCTTCAGTGACATGATGAGGTTGAAGTTGGACAGCGGGCCAGTCAAGATCCACAAACCTCTCGATCCTCAACGTCTCAGGCATCTTCAGCTAGCCAATTGTCGGGGGCAGCAAGAGGGTTGGTGTGCTTATGACCAGCGCCTGCGCCTGGCTCTTCAAGACAAAGGCGTTGGCCAGCGGCGCAGGTTGGACAACTTCCTCTTGCAGTTCTCCATCTTGGTCACCCGTGGCCACTTGAGAACGGCTTGGCAGCAGAACGTATCAGCGGGCTGACTCTTTGCGAGGAAGTTCCGGTGTGGAGTGAACCTGCTTAAAAGCGCTTGCAGCAGAGCTGCAAGGTGAAGTGGCAGAGTAGAACATGAACAACGCACCAGGCCAGTCACTAGGCCCACGAGGAAGCAAGTTGAAAGCTGCAGTCGCAACCATCAAATCCAGCCACGCTTCTGGATTTGCTCACGCTCTCGCTTGAGACAATCTTCATCAAGGCTCCGCGCGGGCTCAGCGTAGGCCTGTGTAGGCATGTATGTGTGTGGGAACGCGTGATTGGCAGCTAACAGTGGGCTGTCACTGGCCGGCCTGGTGCCTTCCATCGCAAAAGAGCTCTGGTCTTGGTGCTTGGTAGTGATTTTCAACCCCGAGTTCATCATCATTTCCTGGGCTACTTCAGCGATTGAGTAGAAACAGAAGCAAATACAAGAGGCGTTTGCCCGCCGTGGCGTCTGCTCGCGTAGGCGTCCCGGCGTAGGCGCCAATCAGGTTTGCAGTGTAAAAGCCCCAACCCAAAAAATAGATTGCTTTATCCAACAAGGGTTTCAGATTGAGAATGCGGTACCCTCAACAAAGCCTACGCGTGGTATCCTTCTGTGTAAACCTGGGGGCAAGAACAACAGTCTGAGGTAGTTGCGCTTGTGAGCCTGACGGGTGTGGACATGACTTGGTCCAACTTTTGCTGCACCTGTTTGCCAACGGATGGCTTGTACGTGTAAGCGTGTGCGTTTTACAGCATGTGGGGTGGGGGTGATGACGTTCATCGCTAACGCGTGACTACACGGTGTCACTTTTGTTATGTTCAGACGTAGAACATCTGAAACATACCGAAAGGTTTGAGAGGGTTTTAAAAAGTGTTGCTGCCCAATGTTTTGTTCCTCGCAGTTGCGAGACAAAAAACGCATCGCAAAACACACCTCGACAAATGGCGTGTGTCAGATCTCTGATGTTGAACTGCGCACAAACACCAGAGGAACTTTATCACAAATTTGCCCTCAGGGGCAGAACGCCATTTGTGGTGCAAAAACGAACGATCATGCAAATGTCAGGGGAATCTCTACCACTATCCATGCTTCACATATTTCAAACTTGTCCTACTTGATTGGAGCGCCCTCCGCTTCTAGGGGTTCAGTCGGCAGAGTGAAGCACGCTGGACTTTTGTCCGAACAGTTGTCAGAGTAGACGCCCGAAGGGCCCGAAGGTACGTCAGAACAAATGTCAGAACACCATGCCAGACGTCGTGCCAGAACAATTGTTGGAATAGGTGGCAGCAGACATATCAGGATAAATGTCGGAGCGTATGTCAGAACACATGTTGGCAAAAATGGCAGGTTGCGCGCAGACCAGAAGAAATGTCAGAATACACGACAGAACAAATCTCTGAACACATCTTAGACTAGAAATTGGACCATATGTCACAAGAACACGTGTCAGACTTGACGGTAAGACAGGTGTCAGAACACATGCCAGGAAGGATGTCGGAACAAGTGTCACAACATAGTGCAAGTGCACATGCCAGGCAGCGCTTGTCAGGAGAGTCTGTCAATACATGTGTTTTTTTTCGGAAATCCGTTTTCTTGGTAATTTTCATTTTTTGCAAACGTGTGTTTTCTGCACAAAACCGTTGAAGGCGTTGTTTCCTACCCTTTCCATCACTCAACAGTGTAGTAAGATGGAGTAATAGCTGATAACGAATTTTTGGGGTTGTCATGCAGGCCTAAGTAAGACGCATGTGCTTGTAATGGAACATTAAAATCTCATCGCGCAGGTCCGCGGCCAAGCCATGGGATCAAGCGATCAAAGCAGCTGTGGATGAGGTCGCAGCGGCGGCTGATACATCCAGTTTCGGCTTGGCAGAAACACATGAAAGGTGGGAGCAAAGTCGAAGACCTAAGGGCCAACAAATGTGATAGGTCCAAGACCTAGGAAACATCAAGTTCATGCTACTCAAGACCTCGAACTTTAGACTTAACTAAGCTTTGCGGTTTTTGCTCTCTAAATTCCTTTTAGATTGACTCTAAAGCTTTCCTGTATGTTTCCCCCGTGGATCTTAGTCATACAGCCCAACTCGGAAGTTGATCGCTGATGCTTCAGGTTTTTGCCGCCCGTCGCCATTTCGCTTGGTCCTCTACCCCCGAGAGCGCCGCCTGTGGCGGATGCATCGTCCGCCCGTGCTGCCATCGTTGCCGCTGCGCAGAGTGCTATGCAGGAAGTCGAAGATGCGCCGTGGAACGTGGGCGAACAGCGGGACTGCAAGGGCGACAAGTGCTGGGTCACTAAGTGGTCAATTTGGATTTTTTTTTCGCTGTGCAGTTTTGGTCATTGGAGCTTTCCACTGTAGAAAGAGGCGGACTTGGAGGTTTTGCAGCTTTGACGTTAGCCTTTGCCAATTGACCCCAAGTTGACCCTCTTGCTCATGCATGTGTCTGCTTTGTCCACAAAGGATGTGACAAAACTGACTGTACATGTGCCGCCTTTGCCGCTGACAAGGAGAAGTCGGACATGTCTTCCGACCAAAGAAGTACGTCCCTTTCAGCAGAAGTGGCCGCACTAGTTCACGCTGCAAAGGCGGGAACCATCGCTACTCGGGTGGACATCGGTAGGTTGGAGGCCATTAAAGACGAACAAGAAAAGAAGAAACCCATGTCTCTATGTTCTTTCACGCTGCAAAGGCAGGACGTCGCTTGAAATGAAACATCAGGAACAGCCCTGGCATTTGATAGATCGATTATAGGTCTAAAACTTGATACAAGGTCAACAACTTGGAAAGACCATGCCTGATACATATACCTTATTGTCGAAATGAACCGAGTTCACGGATAGGACAGCGGAGTGGCATGTTTTGGGGGAGTTGTTCGATTCCCGACACACTAGTACGGCACTTGTTCCTAGTAGCTTCTTGTTACTACTAGTAAGGCACTTGTCACTAGTAGCGATGCACTTGTTCCTACAGATGCACCTTGTTGAGTTCCAAATCGCGAGGTTTGTATCGTCATGCTACCGTCGTCGTGCGTACCGTCGTGCGTACCTGTCATTCTGTGCGTGGTTCTACCGTACCACGGTGCGGCAGATCCGCAGAGAGAGAGAGAGAGAGCTTGAGCAGCGCGTTTCCCTATAGAAAGTCCGCGTGATGTTGCTGAAAGTATTGTGTGCTGTTGGATGCTCTCCTGCGACTGCCAGGTGAATCAAGCGATAGAGAACGTCCAAGAAGCAAGTAAAGAAGGACTTGATCAAACACAAGCACAAAATAAGCAGGAGGCTCCAAAAGAAGCCTCTTCGTCGGAATTTGATCAAAGTGCTCTCCGGAGTTCCCATCGAGAAGTGGAAGGTCTTCCGGAAGGTCTTCAACGCTGGCAGATCTACCTGAGACAAGCTGCGCAGAGGCTTCGGAGCCTGGAAATGATGGAAGTGACGAAAGCGTCGAAAGCTGTTGCTTCAGCAGCTTCGAACGAATCTCATGAATCTCAAGCTGCAGCTTCTTCCGAATTTGAACGACCCCGTGCAGTAGACCCCGTGGAAGAATATCACATGCTCTACGAAGCGGTGAATCAAGTGATCGCCGGCCTGCAGCTGGCTGTGGCGTCGGCTGCGACTCCGGAGGTGTTCGCGGAGGTGGCGTCCTTGTTGGTGACGTTGGCCGAACAGTCTCGTGGAACGGCGTTTGAACACGAGGATTTCTGGTCGCAAGCCTTGGCCGCTGTGGCCTTGGGCTGCCGCATGAGTCGTGGCTTTGGTGAGCCCCAAGACCAGGACTGGATGTGTGATGTGGTGCAACAACAGAATTGGCTGGAGACACATGAGAATCGATCTGGCAAAGGAACGTTGGGTGGCGGAAAGACACAACTTCACAAGGTTTGGAATAGCGTTCGGAATGCAACAGCGTTTCTTCGATCAAGCGAGCTTCGTTCGCACATGCAGACATGGCGACGGTATTGGGAGCAAGGTGCCACAGCGCCGAAGGCCTTGTGGCGCTCCACCGTGGGCTCCCCACATCGCGACTCCTTCAACCCTTCCGATGATTTGGAGAATTCGAACACTGCTAGCGATGGCCTCCCGAAAAAGAAGATGTGGCAAGTGTTTCCCACGTTCATTATGGCAAAGGAAATTGAACTGTCACAGCCGTCTGGCCGATCCCAGCCTGGATCGGGATGCGAGCCTTGTCGCCATCTCACATCCATTGTCTTGAAGAAATACCGCACCTTCAAAGCGGGCTTTGGGCAGCTTCAAGATGTGGAAATCAACAATGCATTCTTCAATTGGCAGTTGACCCATGGGGTCGAACAAGAACAAGGGCAAGAACTATGGCCTGAACTCTATGGCGATCCAACCTTTAGAGAACTTAAATGGCGGGTGATGCTAAATTGCAAAGAATATCTTCAAGAAGTCTATGCAGAAACTTCCGTTTCGGCAGACTTGGAAGATCTCGAATTATCGATTTGGGCTTCCGTTACAGCCCCACTGACCGCTGGGGAGACGACGCTTCTGCTCTGTCTTTGGAATACATTCTACTTTTATTTGGTCAAAAGGATCTCCGATGGGTCTATGTTTGACAAGGGATTCTTTCCAGGGATTTGAGACCTAGTTTTGGAACGCGACAGTGAGATCTAATAGGTTGGAGGCCATCGCTGAAAAGATGCCTCAAGGCGCCCTTTTTGCCACCATTCACAATCAAAAAGAGTCGATTCGAGAGTTACGATGAACATGGTGGAACTGAGGATGGGCCTTGCCTTTCATGATCATCCTTTGGCATTACTCTCTGGTGTTTTCTACGCAGATGCAGGTGGAGATGGTGCCAAATCCACGTCGAAATCGACGCCCACGGTGTTTGCGGATCCTCGTGGCACGACGCCTTTCCGCTATTCCAGTGGAGTTGGAGGAAGGCTTGAGCCGACCGCGCCCTTTCATCGGTTGGTTTCTTGGATCTGAGTCACAAGGTATGGAGGGTACGGAATGGGACAAAGACACAGAAAAAGGCTGAAAGATGAAGAACAGAAGGGACAGTTGGGAAAGGAAGAAACGCAAGAAAAGGTCTCGTCATGTAGTGCTCTTCTCACGATCCCGTACAGCCTTGCTTTTTTTTTTTCTCACAATGAAAGAAGACAGTGAAGACAGCATAAAAGCATATAGAAGCAATGAACAGGAAGAAGGAACAAAAGGTCGCACTTGACTGTTAAGAGTTCCTTTTGAAGTACGTTTAACTTAATGCATCCTAAGATCCTAAGGAGAGTATATCTTAAATAAAGGAGTATCTATCCTAAACATTTTTTTGGGGGAGGCCGCTAAGGAGGTAACCTTTATGAGTACAATATAAAGCTAAGTGAAGTCAAATAGCTCACGACCGGACGCGAGAAAGCTCACGCTTCTTCGCTCCCCAGCGACAGAGATGGCCTCCAAGCTAGTAGCGTCCTTGCTCCTAGCGATGGCCTCCAACCTACTTGCCTCCAAGCTAGCGATGGCCTCCAAGCTAGAAACAAAACTCGATCATTGGTTTTTGAAGATGTTTTAGGCCTTCGAACACCTGAGGCCTATTTTGATGCGAAAACCGGGCTCAGCTTGATTTTCCCATCTTGGCTGGTGCACGGTGTGGCGCCACATCATGGAGTGCGCCATCGGGTGGTCTTCGCCTACAACTTGCACACCTCGCCAGGCGAGGTCGACCTCACCGGTCAGATGTGTAGGATGTCTCTTTTTTTCAGGTCCGATTTTAGGCTGTTGCTAGTAGTAACAAGTGCATCGCTAGTAGTAACAAGTGCCTTACTAGTAGTAACAAGAAGCTATTAGGAACAATAAGCTACTACGAACAAGTGCATCGCTAGTAGTAACAAGTGCCTTACTAGTAGTAACAAGAAGCTATTAGAAACAATAAGCTAATTTAATTCTAATTTATTCAGTAATGGAGACAGTTGCTCGCTCCGTTGCTACTTAGGAGGCTCCCAGTATCTGGACGCCCTTGATGTTTAGGGAAACTTGAGTACACTGAGAGGATTTCCATTAGAGTAAGTAATTGGATTGAGTGTCTCTGTAACAACTATGAGTTTTGGGTTGATGGATGCTTTGGATGCTTCTTGTTGTGGTGTTTGTAGACCGATTTTCCCATTCTTTGGTCCTTTCATGAACTTCACGTCCTTTTTTCTTTCCCGGAAAACCAACACGGTAGACGTCCAAAAAGAAAGGCGGCTTCAGCAGCTTAAGGGCTTCTTTCCTTTCCTTTCCTTCCTTTAGACTTACTTTTCTTTCTTAGGCCTTTCGCTGTTCCTGTCTTTCTTCCCTTTACTAAAAGGGCGTCATACACGCCAGGCACCACTCTCTCCAGCTGGACAAAGACCACCCTGTGACGAAAAGCAGATCGAGAGAGATGGGCAGTGGTCTAACATGAAATTGACAAATTCACACAATGAGTCAAAGGAACGGTAGGTGGGACAGGTTTGCTAGCTAGCCAAGCAGCTTGCGTGGCCATTTGAGTTAGATATCGACCCAGCTGGCCGTGGCCGGCCAGCCACCATTGTCCACGTTGTGCATGTCTTGGCTCCTTTTTCGCTAAGCTTTCGCACGCTTTTGGAACTACACAAAGTTCTAAGCAGAGATGCTTTGGAAACAACTTGGAGCTCAGCAGTATGCATCTACAAAGTCATATCAAGATCAGTAGTGTTGATGGCGAAGCCATGAGAAAGTCTCGGATTCTGCGGCATACACCTTGGGTTTTTGTCACGACCCTCTCCCTGAGAGCGCAGAGACTCATTGCAGTAGGTTGGAGGCCATCGCTACTACGTTGGAGGCCATAGGCGCTCAAGAGCTAATGCAAAAGAGGTTGGTGTAGCGACTATTGTGGCAGCGGCATTGGACATAACAGACCACCATGCAGCAACTTTGACCCGTTTTCCCACTTTTGCATCCTTCCTTTTGTCGATGCCTTCATGGCACCCAAAAAGAAGGAGAAAGAGGCCAAAGCCGCTCAGGCCAAAATCACTGTTTGACCATTGTGGCCAGAAAGCATTCCACCAGTCTCAATTCTTTGTCAGTTCCCAGACAAAGTACGACATGGCTCTCTACTCTCTATACCCGTCTTTCATTTGAGAAAGAGATTTGCTTGTTCCTAGTAGCTTCTTACTACTAGTAAGGCACTTGTTGCTACTAGCGATGCACTTGTTCCTAGTATTGTCGTAATCAGGTTGAAAATGGTTGAAAGGATTCCTTGATTGATTTCATTCTGGCGCCGCCCAGCTACGCCTCGAGGGAACCCTGTCGTTTTGCGAGGCTCCAAAGACATTTCAGCTCCCAGAACCTGACAGGCAGGGAAGGACGCTACTAGGAGCAAGTGCATCGCTACTAGTAACAAGTGCCTTACTAGTAGTAACAAGAAGCTTTTAGAAACAATAAGCTACTAGGAGCAAGTGCATCGCTACTAGGGGCTCCTGGCATCGCTACTAGAAGCAAGGACGCTACTAGGTTGGAGGCCATCGAAGGGAAAAGGCTTTCAAACGAATTGCCATGGCCTCCAACGTACAAGCGATGGCCTCCAAGGGCTTCCAACCTAGAGTCCTAGAGCAGCCACAATGGCTGGGAAGGGATACTATTCATTGCAAGTACAACAAGATGATGACAATACGGCAGACACTGGCTTGATGTCATGAAGACCAATGCAGCCTCTCATTCCAAGTGTTTCAACCCACGGAAACCGTTGTAGAAATAAGTGACCTCAGAACAATGGTTACTAGTAGCGATGCCCTTTGTTACTAGTAGCTTCTTGTTACTAGTAGTACGGCCAGGAGCTACTAGTAGCGTCCTTGCTACCAGTAGCGATGCCCTTTATTGCTAGTAGCTTCTTGCAATACAAGGGGCTGCTTCCGCCAAAATCAGCACACTTATTCTCAGCTTTGAGACCCCTCTGTCGGAAGCAGTGTAGCCAAGCGCCTGAGATGTAGCAAGAGGTGTTTGACGAAGCAAAGGAAACAGAGAAGTCTGACAGAAGTACAAAGAAAGATGGTCGCAGCCACACTGCAGCAACACAGTGTTAATCTCTTCAGAGCAAAATGCTACTAGTACCTCCTGGCATCGCTACTAGGAGCAAGAACCCTTACTAGTAGTAACAAGAAGCTACTAGTAACCAAGGGCATCGCTACTAGTAACAAGTGCCTTACTAGTAGTAACAAGAAGCTA
>CAXAMN010015958.1:113862-133847 GCA_963970005.1 Durusdinium trenchii | reverse complement strand
TTTGTGAATACACAGCGGCGCAACTGTGAATACACAGCAGCATTACATGCTGAAGTTGTAGTTGTGAAGAATGAGAAGGAATTGACCGACACCATCAATCAGTCCATACTGGATTTGTTTGGCTGGACTGGACTCGCAGAACCTTTTTTTGGTTGATGTTTCATTTTACACCAATCTGCAATGCAATCTGCAATTTGCAATCTGCAGTTCTTTTGGGTGACAGCGTCAAGGTCTATTCGCCTGCGTGATTCTTCAGATCTCAAGCGGGCCATCGAGGGGGTTCTACAATTGATGTTTGAAGATTACCACCAGGTGTCTGTTGCATCCTCCGCCACGCTCTCTCGTGCACGCCGCAAGGTGGATTTGGCAATGATGATCCATAGAAGGCAGGAGTGGGTGGACACCGGCATATCCAACTCATCAATACAGCTAAGCTGCTCAGCTCATCTCATTTATGTAAACATTTCATTAGTAGACATGGACTTGTACTGCCATGGCCATGGCATGGCAAACTGAATTTGTATACCGTTGCTCACGCCGACACCAACACCAAGTCAAGTTAAACTAAGGCTTTGATGCAACTACGCTCAAGCGGGAAATGTTTGTCATTGAGGAACACACTGTGAGGACTGCTGCGGGAGTGGCATTGGAGTGTTACTGACTGAGACAGAGACTAAGACTGTATCTGTGACAGGTGACTGACAGAAACAACCCTTATGTCCAAGCCACCTTGGAAGGATTGGCTGTGCCGTGGACAACTTCCGTCATTGGCGACAACACCACCAAGATCAACTTGAAATTGAGGACAAGGACGACGACCAAGATGATTCTGTCAGGCAACTCCAGCGCACTCCACGTTTTGGCATCGTGCGACGAGTTCTTCCTCCTGTTACTTTGGGAAGAGGCGGGTTGGTGGTGGTGGGGGGTGGCATGGTGGGAGGGTGGGGGTGGCATGGTGGAGCAGTCATGAGTCATGATTACATGGCGAATGTATCTAGAAGAGAAGAGTGAGAGTGGACTTGGAATCTGAAACCAAATGGTCCGTGGTAAGGTGGATTACTCACTGAATGAACTTCACTGAATAATGCCTATGTGCTAATTTTGGCCCAGGTGTGATTGAGGTGTTGAAGTTTCAATTCAAATTTCCAGATTAGCAAACTTGGCTTGCCATGGATGGGCTCGGCAACACCGCCACCACAGCTCATGTCACAGCGACTGCCACCACAGCTCATGTCACAGCGACTGTGGATGTGCGTTTGCAAGTCGTCTCTTTGAAGCTTGAGTCTGAGGCACAGACTCCATGCCAACATCACACAAGTCACTGCTACACCAACCGCGCTCGCAATCGCGGCAGTCATCCGTATCAATCATTGCAGGAGTGCATACCAGCTACCAGGGAAGATGACCATAATCTTTGCATTGGCAATTTGCGCAGTTTGGGGACTGGCATCGTCCAAACCACTCCGGAGTTTGCAAGAACTGGCACTTGTGCTGATGGAGGCAGCCCTTGCCCTGTCAAGCCAGGGATTCAAGCAACCGACAGCCAAACAACTGTGCCTGCTGATGAAGATTATTCAAAACAACTTGCAGATCTGATAGCTCGACCTGGTGCACCTGCATGCAATTGTGGGTGTATTGAAGTCTTGGATGAGAGCCAAGACCCAAAGCCAGGTTCAAATTCTGATTCAGAGATGGAGAAACCGCACTTTCAAAGAAGTCATCCCATCATGTCCAATGACAATGACTTTGAGGAGTGGCCAAGTCAACCGCAGGGGCAAGGTCCATCAACTTCAGTTGATGAAACTACAATGCCCTTGCATGCTCAGTGGGAACATATGGATGCTTTGGAGTGGGAAATGAAGGAGGCACAGGCACGTGCTGCATGTGCTGATGCTGATTTGCAGATCCATGTGCCCGAGTTGCTACCTGCAGCTGAGGATAACCAACTGAGTGCGCGCTGGTCTTTTATGTCAGATATGCGTTAGGATTTAGGACGCCTCAGGTCTTTATGTGTGATAACGATGTACTCTTTCACTCTTGTAGAGTAGAGTCGAGTCAAAGACCTGGGACTTGGGGCAAAGTCAAAGCATCTATCATCTAGCCACCAATGCACTGGAATGGGAGTGAATGACCTGCATTGTGAACATTGACAAAACAGTGCTCAGAGAGTTCAAGAGAGTTCAGAGAGTTCCCCTTGTCACTGTCCCCTTCTATTTCACGGTTCCTCAAGTGCAGACAGTCAAGGAGGTTTCCAGTTCCGGGTTCCGGGTTCCAGTTCCAGGTCAGTCGGGTTCTCGGTTTGTCTGACGGGTTCCACTGGAGGCGCCACTGAATACCAGCACAAGGCAGCTGCGCTGATGCATTGCATTATGCTCGAGATATCATCAAACCCTACGGTGGTTCAGGAATACTGCAATCAATGCATAGCATGCCTGTCTGATCAAGGAGCTTGTTTGTGTTCCAGCTTACTGTGACAAGGTGATAGTTTTAGACCTTCTTTTTGTGGTCATTGAATTGAGTCTGAGTTCTGTCAAGAATTGAGGGCTATGAATAAATAGACCGATTACTGCAAGTGCATGTCGCAAAAGTCAGGAACTGAGCTTTTGCTGGGAGACATGCCAAATATCAACACTGCTGGGATTCGAAACGATGATGCTTTAGCAATTGCCGGCTCGATGCCAGACACTGCAATTGAAGACGAGGCTTCAGCAGCAGCATTCAGCATCCAGTGTAACAGCGTAATTAACAGTGTATTGATGATCAAGTTTGGAGTGCATGCATCTGTTTTGGAGACGCAGATTGGCAGATTGTATCAGGTAAATAGGTATTCCAATACCACTTGCGTTGAGTCTGCAGGCTCCATTGGCGCCACAGGAACTATGTGATGAAGTTCCAGTGGAATCCCTGCAAGAAGCGCTTTCACAACAACTGGTTCAATGCCTCTCGGAGAATAGGAATTTATGCCCGTGATCACCATCACTGGTTATACAATACCATTTATATCATTGGTAGTAAGTAGGTAGAGGTCCAATTGTCGTGTGAGCTCCTTAGGTGGCGGCGGCATATCTCCTGCTTCTGAAAGACAATTGGATCGCATTGATACTTGTCTTAGTTAGTTGAAGGCTAAATGGAATCATCTCATGAGTCATGAGGGTCATCAGCTTTCCAAGTTGCCTTGGGATTTCCAGGACAAACAAGCAGCCGTCCATCCAGCTCAACCTGCCTGGCTGCTGTCAGAAGAGTTTGACCGGACGTTCCTTGTTGTCAGAACAAGTGTTTGACAACAGCAGTGCATCCTTTGCCAGACTGGCTTGGGAGAAGATCAACATAGATAAACATTGATGCGTTATAAACAACTGGTTGAACATGTTTGAACATCATATTTAATTGGGACTCCCATGTTAGAGCTGCAGATGCAGTGAATGAAATGCATGTCATGTCACCTCTAGTTGCCAGCATCAGCAGCGGATTCTGAGGTTTCCAAACAGTTTTCGGATTGCCGGATTGAAGCGCATCAGTGACAATCTGATGAATGCTAGTCTGGGGAAGATGGAAAGGTAAAGTCCCCAGTTTCCGTTTATGAATGATGCAAAGAACTTTCAAGTAAAGGAATTGATGTCATGAACAATGAACAGATCAGCGCCGCTTTTGCCTTTTGCTTCATGCTTCAACATGAGGTGGGGCTCATTTCTACAGCAGCTACGGGATATTGAGAAGATGTTGGGCCGCCCTTACATGAGGGAGCAATTTATAAGCAAGTGCGTGAGAAAGGATTCTGCAGATGAGGTAGTGTTTCGCAGTTGGAGCACCAGACTGCAGGGATTGCGGTGGGAGGTGGTTGTGAAATTCTGTGAAGAGGTAACTTGTCTCATGACTTGTGACTCGTGTCAAGTCAAACCAAGAAACTATATATAAACGGTATTGAATCTTGGTCTGCTTTACTAAGTTACAACGGGTTGAAGAACCCTTGCGGCGGGTATGGAACAAGAAGAAGTACCAAGCCAAATCTACAAGCAAACGCAATCTGCCAATGGGAGTGGACAGTGAGTACGCGTTTCTTGGCTTCTATATAATTTCGAAACCCAACCAAACTGCTAACAACTTTAAAGTTTTCCTGTTCCTGAACTTCCTGGAACCTTTGCATTTGGGTTTGGGACTTTGGGAGATCTAGAAGTTCTTGACTAGACTCAAGACCAGACTCAAACTAGGCCAAATGCTGACAGCATTGATGCGGCACTAACAAGCAAATCATTTTGGGCCACTGTCAAAGCCACATGCGAGCTAGCTTTGCAGTGTGAATACATTGGGCGCTGGTCAGAGGGATGCTTTTGTCATGAAAACCTCTTGGTGGAATGGGCAGCGCAGCAGGCCGATCGCGAAAATCTACAACCACAAACTACAACCATACTCTCTACCCGTAAGCAAACAAGAAGATGTTGCATTCTATTATGTATTTACTACATACCATTTTCTCAGGCTAAGGTGCAATAATGCCACACCATTAAATATATATATATTGACAATAAGAACCCGGGCATGGGACACAGTCATTCACAATCGCTGCTGCCCCTTTACAGGCAGAATCACGCACACTCCTTCCACATGCTCGTGGTTCTGCTACTCCCAAAGAGGTGCAAGAGGCAGTGGCTTGCCCCATGCGCTGTTGTCGGGCACCAGAAATGGCAGCTGGAGACCCCTTGGTTCGAATACGGAGGTGGATGACACCCAGCTCTAATTTAACTGGGCCAATCAATGCCAAGTCAAGTACTGCATGAAGGGACATGTGTTTAGCCTTCAGTTCAATGGTTCTTTTGGCACTTGCTTTTAAGTTGACTCTAGTCACGAGTCACTAGTCACTAATCTTATCATTTTTGCTTGATATTTTTGTGCAACAATGGCAATGACAGAGTAAACACTGAAACTGAAGCAGCCCTAGCCCAGGAGTGACTCCCAGAATATATTTCTTCAGTTTACGGTGGAACTAGCATTATCTCCGCATGAAAGAGATAGGAAAGAAGGTCAAGCTCTTTTTGCTGATTGGCAGCGTGCTCGCAGTCGAATGTATACAGAATTGGTTGCAAAACTGAGCCACTACCAGCAGCTCCCATACAAGTTGCTTCAGTTAGGGCACCACAAACCAGAGCAAGTGACTTTGGCTGCCCAAACATGTTTGAAACTTTGGGAGATTGGGGGACCAGGGTGCAAGCACCGACAAAGCAGAAGGTTTTTAGATCCAACTTTTGAAGCTGATGGTGCTTCGCCGGGAGACCCTTCACTGTTGCCTTTAGTGAAGCGCTTGGCAAGCGGTGAGTCAATGTTGTCCTCTCCAGATTTTGACCCATTGATACGTTGGGTTGCAAGATTTCAGTGTATACGGTTGGCTGAGAGATCTGTAGAATCAATACATTCGCTGATGACACGATCTCTGAAGAGAGCTCCCCATGGGGGAGCCCCTTACCTGTCTTTCGAGCTACGCTTCAAGCAATTCTGGGACAATATGATTGCCGATCCAAAGGCAACTTAGCACATTTGTGAGAGCAATTTGACAGTTTTGCAATTGCATTGAGAACAACAGACAAACAAGACTTTGGAATACATGACGCTTTTTGGTCACTAGGTGATTTACCAATGGGCTATGGATCTATGGGGTATTGAAACCTTGTCTGGTTTCAGAGATGCTGTGATGCGCCTGCCCCAGGGAAACAGCATCTTATATAGTTCCCAAAACACCTGCAGCATATGCATTATGCATTGACACCGACCAACATGTTTGCTGATGGACGGCCGGACGACCTACGACTTTCCTCCCAGGATGCTTCTTGGCCTGCCGCCGCGGCCACGCATCTACCAGATGCAGTTTCACGAACTTGCGGCTTTAGTCTACAGAGACAACATTTGGCAGAAACATGCTGACCAGAAGAGATTGCATCAGGAATTGACAAACAAGAAACAACCTGAAGAAATGGAAAGAGCAAAACGAAGAAAGGCATTGAAGGATAGGTCAACAGAACCATCGGGATTGTCAATGCTCATGATTGAGCACCTTCTTGCAGTACCTTGAAGTCACACTCACACAACTTGTTTCTTTTCTCTTTGAAGTCTATGATGTGGATAGTGGGTAGTGGATAGGTGCAGCACAGTGAAGAGTGATTCAGCCATGAGGTATCGCAAAGCGATTCCTCTGTGATCTTTTCCGTGGATGACAACATTGCTGGATGGCCTGGGTGTGATGTGCTAGATTCAACAGGCCTTCTTGTAATGCCTACTACCTTCTGATTCAACGGTCTTTCTTTCTGATGTGTTCATTGTATTCGAGACAGGCAAGGCTTTGTGGAGCCAAGCTTCATTGTTGGATTCAATGGATTGTATAGAGGATGATGTCAACTTCAGCAGCAAAGACCATGCCTTGGCACCTGCCAAGATTGACAAAGCAGGGAGGCTTCAGAATGCGTCTAAGGGTAAGCTGAACAAATCGTTTTTCAAAGTCACAGATGTGGCTTTGCCATCTTTGACACTCCTGGGCGAGACTTCTATGGATGGTGTTGATTTCTTTGCACAAACATATGATTGCATTGAAATCCTGACAGAGACGTCCGTTCTGGTGTGCCCCACGAATACCCATCTTGTCGTACCTCGACTCGATTGCTTTCAATTTCATGTATAAGAACTTTGGCCTAGCCCTAGTCTAGTCCCTAGTTACCAGCCATTCTGCCTGCCATGTGATCACGTGGCCATGTGTACTTCTTTTTGTTTTGACTCTCGACTAGATTGGACTTGACTCAGGCAAAATTGCACCTCGGCACAACCAGGCACAAACAAACTTTAAAAAAACAATCTTGGACATGTTATTCTATACATGTCAATTGCCATTTCTATGTTGCTTATATACTTCTTCTGTTTGCTTTCCAATAGACGACTAGGCTTGCCTCTGGAATTGATCCAGAACAATTGTCTTCCATTCAAGTTTGGCGAAGCTCAATGCCTAGCCATGAGCCATTGCACCTTGTCAGTTGACCTTTTTGTGAGCAGTCAATTTCAAGAGTACACAACAATACAAAACATCATTGTACTTTGCACTTGAGGTCAGGAGAAGGTCAGTTGCTTATGCGCTTGTCACAGCCCGCCAAGCTTTTAGAGTATAAAAGGACGGGAATTGGAGTGGACTTTGACAACTATACTACCGCAGAATTGATCCTGTTGCTGGGAGACTTGGGATGGGCTGATCAACAGCAAAACAAATCCAGGCGTGTACCACCTTATGTTCGGTCAGGGCCAAAAATTTGGTACCAAAGTGCCGGCTGCAAGATTTCAAAACTGTACCTGAGGGCCTTGATTGCAGCTCCAGATTTGTTCAATTTAGATTCAGGCATTACCGAAATACATCATTTTCAACCACAAGCCTACTACAAAGCTTTGCTTCGTGAGTGTGCAGTTCTGCCAAATCAGCCGTTGCACTATTACAAGATTGCTATGGAAAAGAAATCGGGCAAACAAAATGCACCACCCACCAGATCTGTGGATGGTGATGAACCAGACAATGAGCTACAAGAGGAGATAGGCTTCTTGATTTTGTGGTTAGGTCAACTGTTGCTTTTGGTTACTTCCATTCCTACCAGTCATAGTTGGACCAGCCCAAACAATATGCAGCATGTTATGTGTTGTTCCATTTTGAGTTTTGTACCGTAGTGAGTCGTGAGTAGCGGAATACATGTCAGTTCAGATTGCAAAGACCATCCAAGGTGTGCAAGATCATCGTGTCTTTGCTTCGGATTTGGATGAACGCCAATCCCAGATTCCAGTTGAGATGATCGAATTGCTTAGTTCTGATGATGAGGATAAGCACCCTGGGGACATGTTTGCCTCAAGTGCTGGTGATTGTGAGTATTCACCATCCATTTTTGATGGCCAACCTGATGCTGTGGTGTTTGGTGATGGTGGTGAATTGAGTCAAGACAAACAAGCTGATGAAGAATTGGAAGGATCCGAAACAAAAAGACTTCAGCGTGATGATGCTGATGCTCCTCCGACTTCAGTCACAGAACCCACAGACCTCTTTGCTGCTGTTGATTCTGCACCAAGTGAGCCAGCTGGTGATGCTGCTGGTCTTGCTTCAGAGCCAGTGCCACAAACTACTATGGATGCTGAACCTGCGGCAATACAGCCAGCTACCAGAACACGGGCATCGGGAATGCATCACACCAAGGTGTTTTCCAGCCCTGATGAGATTCTCATACCTATATCTCCTTTTCCTGCATGCAGCTTGCGCCTTAACGCGAATGACCATCGCTGGGTTAGTACTTGGAAGAGGAATATCCATGTAGATGCATGGATTGATGAGCTGGGAAACAAAAGTTTCAGCCAAACCTTTGATAAAAACGACCCATCTGACTGGCAATCAAAGTTGAAAGAAGTGCACCACATGGCATGGTTCAAATGGAGCCTGGGCTATCCAGAGAACCAAGATCTTGCGCTTGATGGCTCCCGCACAACGCCGCAGGAACCTGGGATTATTGCAGATGATGTATTCAACCAGCTTGCTCCCATTGTGAGGGATTTGCCTCACAAGAAGCAGTATTCCCGCAAGACCCAGACATAATCGCAAAGTCAAAAAAGAACTGCTGACCTGCTTACCTGCCATCGCTATACTAGGTCGGAGGTCAGCGCTATTAGGCTGAAGGCTATGATGCCATCGCTATGAGGTTGGAGGCCATCACTATACTAGGTTGGAGGCCAGCGCTATTAGGCTGGAGGCTATGATGCCATCACTATGAGGTTGGAGGCTATCGCTATACTAGGTTGGAGGCTATGATGCCATCGCTATGAGGCTATGATGCCATGTTCATGTTCCATGTTTTTAGGAGTGTCCCTGTTACTTTGGGTAAACAAACAACATGTTTCATTGTTTTCCATGTTTTTTTTGTGCATCAAAAATACACATGTAGGTCAGTCAGTCCGTCTAAGTAAATGCGCCATGGAACATCATCAAGAAAATGAAGTATATTGAAGGCATCTCTATATATATATATTCCATTGCAAGAGAAATGTGTACATTAACAACCAAAATGTATAGCGACTCTATTGATGGTTCGTTCAAACAATTGTCAATAAAAAAATGTCAGAATTAGAAAACATATTACAAACAAAAACAATTCAACAACTCAAAAACCTAAAGCATTTGAAGCAAGTAATTACACTGGAAAAGAACATTGGACACATACACAACCCTCATCCCCTCCCAAAAAGAATTAGTCTATAAGTCAGTGCACTATATAGTACTACTGGACTGGCATTGACTGCAAATCATAAAGCCATAAGTATGCATATATATATAATCATGAAACTACTGGATATGCTTCACGCCCCTTATTTAAAAAAACACACACAAGCACATAAATAACAACAAAAAACAAAGAAGACAACAACCTTATAAGACCAAAAATAAACTAAGGCACAATTGAAATAATTCAAGCATAAAACAACAATGAACCAGTGAACACATGTTAGCACTCCCCACAAAAAAGAAGACAAGACCAAATTACAACGCACTATAACATATATAATATGTATAAAGTCATAATTGTGATTGTAATTAATAATACTAAAAAACAACAACAACAACAACAACACAGTCACATGTAAAATATTATTTGGTACATAAAACTATATAATATGTAGTAAAGAAGGCAACTAACCATTGATTAAAAATCACTGGACAAATGAAGCTATTACAATAATCAAAACAAATAGAACCACACAATTCTTAAAATACACAAACAAACAAATTTGACACATATTTAGTATCCAAATAGTATTGAACAAATACAACAATATTAAAAATATTAAAAAGTGTAAAAAAAACAAAACAAACACACACACAAAAACAGTTTCTGATTCTCCTCCTCCCCCACCCACAAAAACATAATAATTTAACAACAATTAATACAAAAATAAAAAATATAGAACAAAACAAAAAATAACAAAAAAACATATTCTATACTATAAAAAAGTAAAAAACACAAAAAAAATATTTTATATTGTAAAAAATAAAAACACAAAAAACAATAGTAAATTTTTTAAAAAATCCTTATTCTCAACGCTCAAACCTTATTCTCAACCTTGAGGTTGAGAATAAGGATTGAGGGGTGAGAATAAGGAAGTATCATATATGTTTTTTAAAAAATACTATAATATATATAGTTTTTTTGAAAGTCTATGTGCAAAAAGCTTATTATCAGGCGTGAATAAGCTTTTTGCACATAGAATGTCAAAAAAATACATTAAAAATACAGTATTTTTTGGAAAACATATATGATAATTCCTTATTCTCAACCCTCAATCCTTATTCTCAACCTCGAGGTTGAGAATAAGGTTTGAGCGTTGAGAATAAGGATTTTTTTAAATTTACTATTTTTTTTGTGTTTTTTTATTTTTTTTACAATATAAAATATTTTTTGTTGTTTATTTGTGTGTTTTTCTATTTGTTTTGTTTCTACAATAATAAAGCTTTTAGCTTTCTATTTTTACAATGTATTTCTTTGTATTTTATTTAAAACAATCAAAACGAATTAAACATTAAAAAACAACTGTTCTACTGACTTCAAGCCTTCAGTATTGTGGGGTGTCGTGTTGCAGTTCTACCTATCCGCTGCCACCGGTCTTCCTTTCTTTCAGGACAGCAAACAAACATTCTCTCAGAGTTCCCAATGCATAATGTGTTCATTCTTTTGTGTTGCTGTCATTGTCACTAGCGCAAATGCCCAAGCGTTCGATGGACCAAGTGGTCCTAGATGATGCAGACGCATCTGAAGATGTTGATGCTGACTTGGATGCTGATGATACAATGGAGGCCATGCTACAATTGTTGTCTCAAGACACCTTTTGTTAGGTTATGATAGTTACACTGTTACAAGTACACTGATGCTTAATTGAATTGAGTGTTTGCTGTTTGTCATTATATCATTGTAACTGTAGGATTGCGATCTTGACAGGCTGCATTGATGGACAGCAGCTTTCCAAAGGGACCAGCAAACTTCCAAGACCTGTTCCAATGGGCTGACTACAACACCTCCATTTTGATGGACAATGACCAAGCGAAGCAGCGGTTCATTGATTTGCTATCCTCTGTTGACCAAGTGGTTCTACATGAAGACTTTGCAGGTATGGGTACACGTGGAGCAGCATTGGCTACACAGTTCGATTCCTTCAAGCATGCTGTTGCACCAAGTCTATCAAATAAATGACACTATGTTTGCATGAAGATATGTCATATGTCAAGCCAATGCCAATGCTTCCAAAAGACGGAATTACACATTGGTTGGGAACAGCCTAGGTGCTCAAACCAGTCGCGTGGTTTTGGCTACAGCGTTTGATTGCGATGCAAACTGCCGTCATGCATTGGTTACCCGAGCAAAGGCAACCATGATGTGTTCTGTTTGTGATGTAAAACACACCTGTTGCTGCCTTGCACAATCTCTCCACTTCACCCTTGTTAGATGCTGTGCCAGGAGCATGCACATCAACATGTTGGTGGGGATTTAAGGAGCAAGATTTCGGAGAGCGGCCACACTCTTTTGACATCGATCACAAACACCATCACTACAGAGTTTGAAGAACAAAAACGCAACAGCCTTAAATATGCATTCATTTTGCACATTCACACCATTTATCACTTCAACTTGATCACTTCAAGATGCTAGAGTCTACTAGGGACTTGTTCAAGCTTTGTTTTACTTTTCTTTTTGCTTCAGGTTCCTTCAATGTGGAGGAAGGTACCGAGCATTGCAGGACGTTGAAGCAACTGTTTGGAAAGAAACTTCTGGATGAGTACATGAAGGTGCTAGATGATGAGACCCAGTTCTTAGAATCTATGAAGTGCTACAAGATGGGTCACAAATCCAAGGCTTGGCAATTCCAGCAGATTGACATTGGTTCATTGTTCATTGTTTGCCAAATCATGAGAACCATACCATACACCGCCTTCTTGAAACACCTTTGATGAAGGTGTGTAAGACACCTTATGGGATGATGAAGGATGACCAGAAGATGGGTAAACGTGTTCTCAGAATCTTTGGTGCGGGAACCACATGCGTGGACTGGAGCAGCATGGGTGCAAGAGAAGAGCTCTTTGGTCAAAGCTGCATACCATTCGCATGTTGGCTAAGCGAGATAAAGGCCGTCCGTCCAGACATTTGAAATTGACCAAATAACATGTTATATTGTGCTTATATAATATATCTATATATGTCAGGAAAAAAACAGCAAGGTCTGTTGCTTTTTGGCAGCTTACATCTGGGGCTTTGGGGCATTTGCATTTCCTTCCTTATTACATCGCTCAGGATATTGTCCTGCATGAATGCACTGCTCGCTTCTCTCGGAGCCTCCTGGAAAAATATCTAGGGGAACATTACTATGCGCTTGGATTTCAACCTCCAAAGGCAGCCAGATTTGAGTATCCTGCTGAAGTGAATTGAACTCTAGTCAAACACTAGTGACTCTAGTTGCTCGCAGTCGCAGGCCATGGGAGACCTATCAGGAACCAAACAGCGGAGATTGTGGCTCATGTCGCAGTCATACCTTGGGTGGCCTTCGAACCGCCCGCGGCTCTACACTGTCCTCGTGAAGAAGGATTCCGGGGCTTTGGCTGACCCGGGCCTTGCTGCCATAGACAAGCTGTACCGCATTCCAAACATGAGTGTGTTGGCACATATGGTAGCCGATAGAGACTTTCGGTCGGTCAGTACACTTTCGGTCAGATGTCTTATTGATTCTGAGTTTGTTTGTAGTACTTTACTGGACTTACTGGACTGGCCTGTATCAGAACATTCAAACAGCACTAAGCAATTATAACACACTAAACTGGTCCAAGGATGAGATTGAAGCCATGCGGAAGGACTTGGCACACAAATTCCATAGGTCACTCAGTTCAACATTTCAGCAGCTTCTTTCAGGACGCATTGTAATATTGCAAAATTTGCAAATGACAATGACAGTTATTTCATTCAGTCTTGGACATGCGGACTGTGTCACTGTGCAACAGGAGCTCAACCAACCTGGCTGGATCTCTACAAGAAATCAGATAAGGTTCAAAAGATCTGGCATGAGAAAGGTACCAAGCTAGATTGGTCTCACAGTGACAGTGATTGATGTTGTTTCTGTGTTTTGTTGAATCTTTTTTTCGCTGTTTAGTTCAGATCGCCCTGAAGGCTCCCATGGTGCTGTATGCAACCTGAATCAGAACCCGAAGCGGCGGTTGATTTGCTCAAGTTTGCTCCCGACACTGTTGCGCCAGGGCAACATGTGGTGCTTGGCCAATCCTCATCTACCTGAAACAGCCCTTATGGAAGAACGTTGCTTATTCCCCAAGGACCGTAACGCCTTTCTAGCCTCGTTTGATGTGTCCCTTACTAACCTACTTTATCTATACCTTTAACACCCTTTAACCTAACCTTTACTTATCTTGTCTTTCCATATTGTTCTTATTGTTGCCGCTGCAGCGCCGCAGCCTGCAGCCCTGCTATTTGATTGTTGTCAGGAACATTTGGCAGCCATGGGAGTCCCTGCCTACCCCTGTCTGGCAAACGGATGCTCATATCCTCCATTTGACTTTCTATCCATGTCTTCGGGGAATATCAAAAAGCTTGCTGGCAACGACCCATAGCTGCAAGATGAACAGTTATATATTAATGTTATATATATATATAAATGTTTGATTTTGTATATGTGCGATTTCCACTTGCAACTCACTGTCACATGTCCGCAGGTCCACTGTCTGTTTGTGGTTCTACTGTTCTACTATCTGAATACTGAATCCTGTACTTTTTCGGGATAGTTGAGTTGAGGCCATGCACTCTGCTGTTTGCGGCACTATTTGGGTTGTCATTCTTGCTACCTGGACACCAAGCACACCGAAGCAGGGCAGTGGAGAATCTGATGCGCTAGCCGCAGTGGAGAATGCATCAACAGAATCAGCAGCAGCAGCAGCAGTTGCAAACCAGCAGGGATCTGACCGTTTTTCTTGGGCTGGGTATGAAGAACTGGACATGTGATTACATTTGCGTGTTTCTATTCTTCTAGGCTTCTAGGCTTCTAGTCTAGCTCTAGGTCATTCTAGGTCTGTGTATGCACCTTGTTGCTGTAGGTGGGTCTTGGTCTCAAACAAGATTTCTAGTGTGAATTTCAGTGAGTCTCAGCCTGGGACTGCTGAGAGAGCCTGTCCACGTTCCATCCAAGCTGGTGTCATTTTGTGTGCAGTGCAGTGCAGTCAGTGCAGATCTCACCTGTTACTGACTCTTTGCCCAAAGGTTTGCGCAAAAGAGAACAGCATGCCAGCTTGCCATCCGACTGTCAGTAAATGTTTGCTGACTAAATGTGTGGCACCGTTTCATTATATACATCATCAAGTGTTCTTTCATTCTGGCAGCCACTGGCAATGCAATCATGCTATGTTTGATGCATGCCATGCTGTGCTTTAGTCTTTTTGAGCCAAGCAAACAAGTTAGTGACCTTAGCAACTCTGGTTGTGAAAGTGCCTGCTGCCTGGTCATGGAGGAACCGGAGGGCATGTTAGCTTTGTCAATGGCCGATTCTCCAACTCCAATCATTCCACCGGGGATGTGTCTTTGCGAGCTTTGTCTGGTTCTATGTATCATGCGCATGAAGGTGTCAGACACTTAAAGAGTGTGGAGTCCAGTCAATGAAATGAAGTCATGATGATGATGTTGTTGTTTCTTGCCCAATGTTGCGTCTTGCCAATGAGTCATGAGGCTTACGCAACTCTGTGGTAAGCATATCCCAAAGCGGAAGAAGTTCCTGGATCAAGCTGTGCGAGCTGGCAAAGACAAGGAGTTGGCTGAAATGGAAGCTAACAACAAGGCCTCTCGACAAAAGCATGTGTATCATATGTCAAGTTGAACTGATGTGTTACAGTAACTTTCTTGCCCTGCGATGCACTGAACATATCTCCCAGGAATTGTTCCTCACGCACCTAAAAAAGTTCTGCGACGGGTTGCTTGGTAATGCTCAGACTCAAGTTCAGCCTGTGTTTTCTCTTTATGGATGCCATGTAAGACTCCATGCAAGCAATGCAAAGACCACAAATTTTAACACCTTGTTTCTACTGAGGGTGCCTGAGAACGCTACAGGAAGAGGTGCAAAAGCGCCTGACTATGACTTTACATCGGTCGACCGTGTGAACCAAACCGGCCGCCGCTATGAGGACACCAAACTAGTTGAGCCAATGGCCTGGCCAGAGTATTTGAAATGGTACACCGAAAAGGCTCCATCCTACCAAAGTTGCTAGGCTTGATGTAAAGACTGTGGGGCTGTGACTGTTGGATTTGCAATTGAATTAATTTGATGTATGCTTGGTCTAATTTTCAAGAACATCTGAGGGCTAACGCAAGAAGGTGCAAAGCGGCGTTGGAGCCTTGACATGGCATCACAACAAGTACGAAAAGATCAAGTCGAGAGTCTAGATGGCAATGGAGTTGCAAGCGGTAGAATGGTACCTCAGACTGAAACCTAGCAGTCCCAAGTTGAATTGACTACCATTGCTGCTGTTGTGTTCTTTTTTGCTGTGTGTTAATTCCAATTGACTAGTCTCACCATGAGACTTGTGCCCTTCTTCAGGTATGGCGCATGTATGTCCACGTTGCTGATCATGCCAAGGTAACTGACTATCAGGTGCGCAGATCAATTCAAATGAACCAATGAACATAACAGCACTCAGCATGTTTTTTTATCAGACAGACAGAGAGAGAGGGTTAGCTGTTTGTTGCAGGACAACTCCGCTAGTATGCGAGTTGAGAAGAAATCCAAGTTCTCCGACTCTGCGCTAGCAACAGCAGAGAAACTCAAGAAACAGTCAGTTGCTGCAATTTTTGAAGATGCTGATTTATCATCTGGGTCCGTGCGCGCTGCTTCTACTTCTCAGCAGGCACTGGGACTGGGAGGTGTTGAATCAATACATGGGGCTGCAGCTGCGGCAAGACCTACTCCTAGGGGCACCAAGCCTGGGCCTGCCCCACCAGCAGAACCAGAAGAGTTTCCGCTGTTGAGAAAAGCTATCAAGAACATTTCCGATCCGGTAGTTGCCGCTACCAAACTCCGCAAAGCTACCCTTAAAGACTTCTGCAGTTTGGAGACTAAGATGAACAAGGCCTTGGGAACTTGCAGAGATACGATGAATCTCATCGCTGACGACTTTGATTGTGAGGAGAGATTATTTGCGGATTGAACGAACAGAACAATTTGTACATTTGTGAAACATTTGGTCACCGAGTCACCG
Source organism: Durusdinium trenchii (assembly GCA_963970005.1). Taxonomy (NCBI): domain Eukaryota; class Dinophyceae; order Suessiales; family Symbiodiniaceae; genus Durusdinium; species Durusdinium trenchii. The sequence goes on along the minus strand of CAXAMN010015958.1, from coordinate 117,562 downwards.
AGGAATAGAATCATAGAGGCTTCTAGATTTCTTTGTTGTTTGGTTCGGGTTTCTTTCCAGGAGCAGCGAGACAACGATGCACGGGTCAAAGAAATCATGCTGCGGCATGATATGCTTAAGACTTGGTCTTCAGAGCTGTACACTACAGCACAATCAAACAAGGAGGCGGTTTCCAAGATCTACCAGCTTTGCCAGGAGGATTCCTACTTTGTGGATGCATGCATTCTGGAGGACTCAATTCAAACCTGGGGCTTCATGCATCATGCCAGAGGTAACTTTGCCTTGCTTGACACCACTGATGCAGTCAGAAGCTCAATTCTTGAAGCACTGTCACTGTCAGTAAGTCGAGCAAAAAGCAACAGCCTGACAGCCTGACACTAGTGTACAATTCTAGTGCCCATCACCCTAATATAGACTGTGGCTCTGACTGTGCCTGTTTATGTGACATCCTAGGTGCTCGAAGAGGGCAGGGTTCATATGCGAGCCATTCAAGTTGGAAAGCGCATTGTGGAGGCAGCTCAACAAAGTGCTTGGCAATACAAGTCAACCCGAGATGCTTTGCGAAAGGCCCGCTTGGAGGAGGAGAGAGCAACCGATCGAGAAGAGAAGAAGCGGCAAAAAGCAGCGGAGGCTGAAGCAGCGAGGAAGAAAAAGGAAGCTGAGAGGTTGGCCAAAAAACAAGAGAAAGAGCTAGATCGACAACGCAAGAAGAAGGAAGCAGCAGAGCAAGAGGCTCAGGAGGATCAGGCTCAGGATGGAGATGACCAGAACGGGGCTGGAGCAAGACGCAGACGTGGCAAAGGTGCTCAGGAGCTGACTGACAGTGACCACCCGGTCCTGGCAAACCGTTTCAGTGGGCATGAGGTGCCTGTGGTGGATACAATGCCAAAGTTCATTCCTGCCTGCTTGAAGTGTGATCCTGTAATATGGAGGGCCAGGCGGCGCCAGACAAAGAAGATCTTGGAAGAAGGAGGGCTTGGTGGCAAGACTGCACTGAACACCAATTGCATGCTGCAAGCGGAGCTCAAAACATTCATTTCCGAGGCTGCCACAACCTTTGAAAGTGATGCCACCAGGGTCAAAATCACGAAGGCTATGTCTGAGCAAGCTCAGCAGTCAGCGTTGGATCCCTTATCCTTGGAGCTTCCCTTTACACGCAAGTTGGAGGAAGAGGCTGATGATCAGGCAGCAGCTGAGGATAGGGAACCCTGCTTGCTGATTGAGCGTGAGGTGCTAACCCAAGCACTTCTCAAGTGCAAAGAACAAGCAGCTGCAGATGAAGCTGAAGCAGATGAAGCCAGCATCAAGACCGCCAAAATACGTACACACACAGCAAAGCAGGACCTTTTTCACTTCAGCAAGCTGCAAATGGTGGGGTTCAAGAAGACAGGTACCTTCAGTGGTGTGGTTTCTGGTCTTTTTCCTCATCTGGTGTACCAATCAGAGGGCACGCGAGCAATGGCCATGGTAAACATCTATGATGTTGCTAGGTCCGGCCATTCATTTTTTTTGATTTTAGATAGTTACAGTTACAGTTACAGTCAGTAATATGATGTCAATTCATTGATGTCCTGTCCTCCACCATCTTCCCCACATGTTCTTAAACTTTTTCAAACACAACCAGCAGAATCAGGTTGAACACACCCAACCAGATCCAGCAGAATCTGCATCTGCAGATGACCTATGGAAGTTGTTTCGGGAAGGAGTCAGTGCAGTGGAGTCAACTGCAACCCAAGAAGCTGCAGATGAGCTGCAGTCTTTGCGGCAAGCATGGCTGAGTCCGGGAGATGTTTCTTGCACTAATGAGAGTCAAGCTCTATTTTATACTCAAGTCTCAAGACACTTGTTTAGTTTAGTTAAGCTTATATACGTTTACGTTGAGCCTGAGTCCTGAGTCTACTTTCTTTTCCACGACTCCACGACTTCCACTGTTCCATTCCAGCCATGTTCTGTTTCATCTTAGGTGCTATTTGTCCCTGCTGCTCATCTCCTGATCGAGAAAGCCCTCGTGGCCACCAACGTCTCCTTCCGTGCTTGCTGCGGTTTGGTTGGCTATACTGACTTCCACTCTTTGAACACTGCTCAGAAATTCTTCCCGATGAATCTCGATATGATTTGATTTGATCAACTTCTGGATTCAATTCTGGATTGTGTTCTTGTGTTTGTAGTTGTTTTGTACTTTATGTTTGTTTGATTTGTGCCTGTGCTAAGCTAAGTGCTAGCCTTTAGTTTGCATTTGTAGGTGAGTGTGCCTGAGTGTGCGTTGATGGTTTGTTTGCGGATCCACCAAGTTGCAGGAGCACCGGCGTAACCAGCATGATCAATTACATCATGGAGCAAGTCCAAGGCTGGCCCAATTGGCCTGCTGCTGATATTGCTGAGAATGCTGATGAGGATCCAGCTGAAGCGGCAGCGGCAGCAGCAAACGGCAATGTCGAGAACAATGGTGCAAGCCCAGCTCCGATCACTGATCAAGAGGCGAATGTGGCAAATGTTGCGGGTTGTGGTTCTCAGTTGTGGTTCATTTCTTAAAACTTATTCAAAGCTGATGGAAATTGCAGTTGCACTTTCACTTTCCTTATTTCATTATTTATACTGTATATTGTTTTTTTACTTTGTCCGCTTTGTCCTTTCCATTTCCATCCAATTGTAATCCTTCTCTTCTACTTCGCTTCTCCTCTCACTTTTCCGTTCATTGCATTGCATTGCACTTGCAATCCTATGTAATCCTTATAGCATCCTATGAGCCCATGAGGCTCAGATTCAGTCCGCGGCTATGGCGGCTGCATATGAAGCACCATCCAACCTACATGCTGAACCAGTTGCTTCGAGAGCAGAAAAGATTAAACGGCTACACAAAGCTTGGCGTGATCTCTCCCATGTATCCAGGAGGTTCAGGCCAAGGAATTCAAGGAAGAAAGGGAAAGGTTCATTGGTTGTTGCTGACTCACATTCAGATGATGATCATGATGGTCCCGGTCCCAGACCAGACTCACAAGATATAGACGATGCTACCCGCATTGATGCCTATTTGGCTAGTCGGCAACTCCAACAACTGATTGTAGCACATTGGATGCAATTTGCTGTAATTCATTTCATTTCATTACATTATCATTGTTACTTGTTTAATTCAACAATTTAACAAGCCAGTTCACCAGTACCCATACTGTACCCATGCTGCCATACATACAGATTGCTGGAATAGACTGAGACTGGACTGGACTGGACTGTATCCAATCCTGAGCCAAGGCTGGTAGCAGTGTCAAGGAGGAGACCGAAGCCAACCATCCAGACATCTCAAATATGTTGCCTTCAAGAGTGCTACAGGACACTGACACTGAGGCAGAAATGTCCAAAGGCAAAGCAGCTTTGGATGACATGGTTCAAAAGCAGGCGCAAAAAAAAGCAGAGCGGCTGCAAGAGCAAGCATCACTACTTGGCACTGGCAGCAACAACACCAGCTTGGCTGATGCAGGCACCAACCCAAGCCTTCAACACCAACAGCATGTTGAGCCAAAACAGCCCATGCCCAAAGACACCCCAGCAGAGACACCTGCCGATGCAGTTGTCCAGCCACAGCATGTTGAACCAGAGCCCAGGCCCAGTGACATCCCGCCAGAGACACCTGCCGATGCAGTTGTCCAGCCACAGCATGTTGAGCCAGAGCCCAGGCCCAGTGACATCCCGCCAGAGACACCAG
>CAXAMN010015958.1:85201-97025 GCA_963970005.1 Durusdinium trenchii | reverse complement strand
ACTAGGAACAAGTGCCTTACTAGTAGTAACAAGAAGCTACTAGGAACTAAGTGCATCGCTTCTAGTAACAAGTGCCTTACTAGTAGCAACAAGAAGCTACTAGGAACAAGTGCATCGCTTCTAGTAACAAGTGCCTTACTAGTAGTAACAAGAAGCTACTAGGAACAATATTTCCTTCCACGCCTCCGTTCTTGTTGAGCCTCCAACCTACTAGCCTCTGATTGCTCCGTTCGTAGCGATGCCAGGAGCCCCGTTGGTAGCGAACATTGTTACTAGTAGCGATGGCCTTTGCTCCTAGTAGCGTCCTTGCTCCTAGTAGCGATGCCAGGAGCTCCTAGTAGCTTCTTGTTCCTAGTAGCGATGCCAGGAGTCCCTAGTAGCGTCCTTGCTTGGAAAGAAAGTTTCACTGAAAGAACCAAGGAATTCGGATGAATTGCTCGACCGTCGCTGCATCGCCGTCCGCCGGACCGCGGCTGCCGGACCGCAGATCTTGGCGCGGCGACAAAAGAACAACCCGGTCTTGATCGGAGAGCCCGGCGTTGGCAAGACGGCGCGGAGACGAGAAGACGGAACGAAAAACCCGAAACGAGACAGACGACAGGAAAGAAAGAGGACACATGATATAGGAAAATTCATGAGTTGTCTTCAATGTATTCTTTCTTGTGTCTTTTTCCTTTCCTTTCCTTTGGATTGTTCATTTCCTTCGTTTCATTCTCTTGAGCGTTCTGTTTTACGGGAGAAAGACGGATAGAGAAATGGAAGGAGATGAGATTGATTAAGATCAGTTCAGATAAAAAAAATGAAGGACAAAGCACCTCGTTTCCTGGATGGTTTGTGAGGCCATTGCGGAAGGTCTTGCCTACAAGATAGCAACATCAGATGTCCCAGAGATGCTGGAGGGGTGCGGCTGCCCTGATCAAGCTTGATAAAGCTGTGGGCCTTGCTTTTGCAAGCTGATTTTTACGTTTGTGGTGGACGTGCTGGAAGTAGAAAACCCTGAAACTCAAGCAGAAAGTGATGACAAGAAAGAAAGACAGATCTGACAAAAGAACAGAAGAAACAAGCTGCAACGTTACAGTAGAACACAGTTGCGGTGTTGTGACAACAAACATGAATCGATGTGCCTTCTTCTTGCTGGACTCAACCACCAAGTTAAAACACACATTAACTAAACATGTTTTTCAAGTCAGTCTTTTTCCTCCCTTTCAGGTTTTCCATTTTTGTAGATGTTGTTACAAAGGCCTTTTGATCCTTTTAGATTCCAAACTATAGTTCTTGCACCGTCTGAAACGTTCTTGTACCGTCAGGAAACGGATCGTCCAGTTGGATCTGGCCATGTTGTTGGCGGGCACCAAGTACCGTGGCGAATTCGAGGAGATCGAACCGGCTACAGCCAGTCTACTGAGTCTACTGAGTCTCACTCAAACAGCAGTCAGGAAACCGACTTGTCCAAGTCAGACCGTTCTGACAGAGTCAGGAAATTCAGAATCCGCAATAGTACGCTATTAGGAGCAAAGGGCATCGCTACGAACGGAGCGATCGGACGCTACTAGGGGCTCCTGGCATCGCTACTAGGAGCAAGGATGCTACCAGTTGCTCCTGGCTAATGGTTTGCTTTGGCTTACGGGTTTCATTTCTTTCAGGATTTCTTTCGGCTGTGCCTGCGGGTTACGCTTCTTCCTTGGGGATTCTTTAGGCTTGCCTTAGGGATCTGCTCCAATACTTGTTGATTTGATGCCAAATCACAAACAGCACTGCAGTGCTCCAAGTGTTGTCCGGGAGGGATCCAGACTTAAAAGAACTCCTTGGCCTCTTTGTTCCTTCCCAGCACTCGGGACCCTCATAGCTTCATATAGCTTCAAACATTCAAGGCATCGCTACTAGGAGCAAGAGCGCTACTAGGGGCTTTTGGCCTTACTACTAGGAACAGGAAGCTACTAGTAGCAAGGACGCCTTCATGTAGATTCAAGCATTCAAGCTTTGCAGACCTCCTCCTGCCCTTCCGCGCCTTTTCCACCCACATTTCCGAACTCACTAGTAAGGCACTTGTTCCTAATAGCTTCTTGTTACTACTAGTAAGGCACCTGTTACTACTAGTAAGGCACTTGTTCCTAATAGCTTCTTGTTACTACTAGTAAGGCACCTGTTACTACTAGTAAGGCACTTGTTCCTAATAGCTTCTTGTTACTACTACTACATGACCCTTCTCCTCCGACTCGTAGTGTCAAACACCGAACATGTCCCTTTGGCCGAACATGTGTCCCATTCGGGGTTCCTGACTTGCTGCTTTGGCTTTAGAGCAAGCCAGAGACCTTCCACTTTGCTCAAGTGGTTTCCCGACTCACCATCCGTTTCTTTCCTACTTAGAAGGAGGAAATAAAGACAGGGCCAAGGAGCAAAATAAGAACACAAGCGACCAATATAATTAGATGAGAAAACCCCAAGTATGTCTTGTCTAGAATCGTGTTTCAATCTCTTTTTTTTTTTTTCAATCTCCTTTTGTTCTTTTCAACACACATCCAAACCTACAACCCCGTCAGGTGGGTTAAGGAACACAGAAGTTGACGAAGGGCAAAGGGTTGTTCAAGGAAGCTCTGACACCGAGAGCTGCGTTTGCCTTGAACCCTTCGCATCGATTTGGGAAACGTAGCTGATGGCCATGGCCTCCTACTAGCCTTCTTGTTACTAGTAGCATCCTTGCTCCTAGTAGTAAGGCCAGTCCCTAGTAGCGTCCTTGAACCCTTCGCATCGATTTGCTTCGATTTTTAGGGAAACGCAACTGAGATGATCGATGGCCTCCAACCTACTAGCGATCGATTCTTTGGTTACACTCTGAGTGGGGGATTCTGAGACTGTCTGAAGGAGCGATTGAAGAATGTCATCAAAGAGGCTTGGAGTTAATGTTGGCATATGTTGGCTACATTTGTGTTCGTGCATTGCTATTGGAGTGGAACTTGAAGCTCAGTTATTGATCTTCTTGTACGATTTGCATGACAAAGAGCGTGTGAGTGGTCTAGGAAGATCCCACATGCCAACAAAAAACACAAAACCATCGTTTTTCACAATACCAGATGCACCCAAAGTCTGGTATACATGTTATGCACTGTTAGCTATGCTGGTGGAATAAGAAAGGAAAGAACATGAAGAGGAAGGACAACAAGAAAGGTCTAAAGGGTCTGAAAACACGAAAAGACAAGTGGAACAAAGAAGAGAAGTCGAAGGCTTTTGTTTGAAGCTGTTGAGATTTCAAACGACTTGTCTTTTCTTGCTAACTCTTTTTTTACTCTTTCTTTTGCAGATCTTGGACCTCTTTTGTTTCGCAGGTCTTGGACTCTGAGCGCAATATCATTTTGATGATCGACGAGATCCATACCTTGGTGGGTGCTGGTGGCACCGGTGATGGAGGCGGCCACACTTTTAACCGTTCCAAAACAACTTCTCTACGTTTCTGCCAGTTTCGGCTTGTAAAAGCACCACTCACTACCACGACCGTTGTAGAAGGACGACTTCTGTTTAGCAGCCGAATTGGCTTTAGGCTTTAGGCTTCGAATGCGAATTGGCAAACAGCATCGGCCAAACATTTCGAGCAATCTCATGAATTCTAGCAGACTTTGTGGTTGCAATTCGGTTCAAGCAAAGTTCATCACCGATGAGAACGTGTCACCAACACCATGTGACGCAACACTGAAACGCCTCAGGCGGAGGTGGTGCGATCGATGCCGCCAACATCATGAAGCCTGCCCTCTCCCGTGGAGAGCTGCAGGTGAAGACCGATGAACAGTCAGAGAAACTTTTTTGACAAAAAGTATAATTATCTATTCTATTTTTTTAAAAAATTCAATCATAGAAGAATCTACTGTTATTACGTATTTTTTGCTTTTCTTTTAGGGGGGTAGGCTGCTAGGAGGCTAGGTAGCTAGAGGTAGGTAGTAGAGGTACTAGCTAGTAGCTACAAGTAAGCTACTACTTAGGACGCAGGAGAGCTCACGCTTCTTCAAGGAAGCTCCCCCCGCAAGCTTCCTTGAAGAAGCGCTCGCACTAATGATTTGGTTTCTAGATTTTTAGGGACACTAATAGCGATGGCCTCCAACCTACTAGCCAGAAATCTTGACAAGCCAGTCTTGACAAGCTTGCTGGCATGCTGCCGAAGTGCTTGATTGCGCTAGAATAGATGTTGTTGCGCTGTTTGCCGGATTGCTGCAGGTGATAGGAGCAACAACAAATGAAGAGTACCGCAAGTATGTCGAGAAGGACAAGGCAGCAGAGACATCACTAGCTGTTGGCAGGCACATAAGGAGCAAACAAGGAATTGGGCAGAGAACTGTGATTAAAGTGTCATTCTGTCATTCGCATTTTGCCACTACAGCGGCCATAGTTGATCAAGGAATGACAGGTGGTCTTAGAACAGTCGTTGAAGGAGCCCTCGGCTTAAGGAATTGTGAACACCCCTCTTTTGGGGTATTACAGCTTTTACAAAAACCGATCAAGTTCAAACATGGAACAACAAAACATCAGATTTGACACCGGTTGCAAAGCTGGGTAAGTGCTTGCAAAGTTTCCGTCTCAATTTTTGACTTCTCAGACCATTCTTTTTCTTTTCTAAGACCATTTCTTTTTCGAACACGTCTTTTCCGCGCTGCCTTCCCTTCGCAGCTAATTGCCTCAGGCCTTAGAGCGGCGCTTCCAGCCAGTGAAGGCCGGAGGGGCGCCGCAGGGTGGGCATCCTCGAGAAGCAGAAACGACTTTGCAGTACTGGGTACCCAATAGTGATGGCTTTTAACCTAATAGCAATGGCCTTGTTGCAGATGTGGCAGATTCTTGTTGGCGTTGTAGCTCTTTTGCACTTTTTTGCGACATGCCTCTCTTACGTCGCCAGCGAAAAGTCATAGGAAGTAAACAAAGTGCAACAAAGTGATCAAGTTGAATTGCAATGAAACATGGTTTTGAGTCAAGAGAAACCCTCTCCTCAAAACCAAAAGCCATCCCTTGGCTAGGTCCCTGAGCCCACGGTGGAAGAAACAGCTTGACACTCAGCCTTTTCTTTGCACACCGAGATGGCAAAAGGCATGACGTGTGAGGCATGAGGGCGCCCTCAAAGCCTTCGTCCACCGTTTCGCCGGATCTGAGGTTCAAATTCTCAAGGGCTTAGCCAGGAAGTACGAGGCACATCACAAGCTGAGGCCCAGTTCGCTGGCGCGAACGCGGCCGAAAGTGGACGACTCTTGTAGGGAGGCCATCGCTAGCAGGGTGGAGGCGTACTTCTTGACAGTTTTCAAGAGCATTCTCGCGTAAGCGGCTCTATTTTGTCGCCAAGGACAAGACAGGTAAACTGATAAAGAGGGTGTTCTTGTTTCCCGTGCGAGTTTGAGATGCGATTAAGCCAAGACTAGCGGCCTTAGTTCGCACAAAGAGCTCCTATCCGGCAAGAGGACGACCCCGCCCAAAAAGCTCCGAAAGGGTTCTGTTGGAAAGGGAGCCGACAAGGAATTCGGAAACGAAATCGAAGAGACGAAGGTTAAGGACGGCTTGGGGATAAATCTTTTGAGGCTGATAGTGTAATGACAAGTTAATTTGACATGGTGACCTTTCCTGCAAGCTGGTTGTGATGCACGCAATGAGTCCTTCTTGGGTGGTCTTCGGTAATGCAGATTCAGACTTTGCTGAAGTGTTTTGCTGTGGAATTTGGGCTTTGAAAGATCTGCACATCCATCGTATTTTCACGGATTCGCCTTCGTCACATGTCTTCGCCTTCGTGTGAGGTACTCTGAAGAGGCCCTGGAAGCATGTGTGAAGCTCGCCTCACAGTACGTGCAAGATCGGTATTTGCCTGACAAGGCTGGAGACGTCACCTCGTTTGACATGTCAAACCCCCTCCTCCCTCTGCCCTCCCAATACTTAATTAAGGTAGAGACTACCTACTTGTTGAAGTAAGGGAGAAGTTCGTGGCCAAGACCGAACCGATTTCAAAAAGAGATTTGTTAAGCCAAAGAAAAGAACCCCATGTAGTAGCTCAAGTAGCTAGGAGTCAACTGCTCCCTTACCTCATTAAGTGTGGGTAGTCTCTACCTTAGTTCAATAGGAATGGGCTTCAAAGCAAAAGAAACCCGCAGACCGGAACCGCAGACAGGCGATCGATGTGATGGATGAGACGGGAGCCAGGGTTCAACTCCGGCAGAATGCCGATCTGCCTCAAGAGGCCTTGGAGGTGGACCGATCCGAACTGCGAAGGAACGACCCAAGACACAACATGTGGCGAACGATCCGATTCCAAAGGTCATAAAAGGTCTAAAGCCAAAGGGAGGAAGAAAAAGCAACCCTCTTCCATGTTCTTATCTTTTTTTGAAAAATAGTTTCTTTTTAAAACTAGTAGTAACAAGTGCCACGCTAGTAGTAACAGGTGCCTTACTAGTAGTAACAAGAAGCTACTAGGAACAAGTGCCTTACTAGGACAAAACCCAAAGTCCAGTCCCTTCGGATGGAGCGGCAGAAAGGCGAGAAAAGAGCTGCGCGAGACGGAGGCCCAGAAAGAGGAGGCGCGGAACGAGCTGAAGTACCTCTTCGCTTCGCGATGGCGCCTCCTTTCCTTAGCAAAAGGAAGCTAATAGCATTCTTATGCATTCTTGCTATCTAGTAGCTATTTGCTATCTAGTAGTAATGGCCGCCAACCTAGTGGCGATGGCCTCCAACCTAATAAGGATCTTTTTGATCCTTTTCTTTGAAGGAAAAAAACAATTTTGACCTTTTCACTTTGCTTTCATTTTCTTCTTCGATCCTATTTTCACTTCCTTCTGTTTTTTCGACCTTTTTCAAGGATTTGACTAGGCCAGCCTGGTGACCAATGCCACATGCCATGTGATCGTGAGGCTGTTCGTGCCCAAAACTACGAAGAGGCGGCCAAGTGCAAAGAGGAAGAGGCCGACGGAAGAGGAAGAAGATTGAAGATGTCGGGGAATGGGAAACTAGTAGTAACAATGTTTGCTACTAGTAGCAAGGTGCATCGCTACTAGTAACAAGTGCCTTACTAGTAGTAACAATGTTTGCTATTAGAAACAAGTGCATCGCTAGAGTGGAGGCCATCGTTATTAGTAACTCAAAAGAAGATTGTTTCTTCCTTTAAATCATTCTCATCCAGCCAGGCAGGCTCCAATGTCAACTCGATTTTCTTGATTCTTGTGGGTAGGCGTTTGGTGTAGCATGTGAGGGATATGAAAGCACAAGCATGTTGGCAACGCATGGCAGATCAAGCTAAAGAAGAAGATCCGTCAATTGGTGAGAAGCTCAGATGGCTCCGATCAGACGGAATACAGTGAATAGGAGCGATCGGACGCTACTAGGAGCAAGGGGCATCGCTGCTAACGCAGCGATCGGACGCTACGAACGTAGCACAGCAGGAATTTGGGGAAGCGATGCACTTGTTCACATTGTTCCTAATAGCAAACATTGTTACTAGTAGTATGGCCAGGAGCTACTAGTAGCTTCTTGCTCCTAGTAGCGATGCCCTTGTTACTAGTAGCTTCTTGCTCCTAGTAGTACTGCAGGTCAAGGAGGTGGAAGAGCGGCCAAAGGACACAAACGAAACAATGTACCGTTGCATTTGCATTCTTCGTCTGATTTGTTCGGAAGACACAAAACACAAAACGCTCTAGAACGGTTTAAGGAAATGAAGACACATGTCGGAGACCCTTCCTTTTAGGTTGTTGTTGTTGTTGTTGTTGTTTTTCCCCACCTGCCAGGTGAGGGTTGTTAGATTTTATCACAGTTGTTCTTCCTCCTCCTTCCTTCCTCCTTCCTCCTTGCTTCCTTCCTCGCCAATCTTCATCGCCTCGCCAATCTGCATCGCCAATCTTCATCGCCAATCTGCTTCGCCAATCTGCTTCGCCGATCTTGTCTGGCCAGCTCCGGATCGCAGTGTGCACCCCTGGACCTCAACCGCAAGGATCCCCTCGCAGTGTGCACCCCTGGACCTCAACCGCAAGGATCCCCTCGCAGTGTGCATCCCTGGACCTCAACCGCAAGGATCCGATCGCAGTGTGCACCGCTGGACCTCAACCAGATAGTTTGCCAGATAAAATGCCAGATAGAATGCTGCAAGAAGATATGCCAGATAGTATGCCAAATAGTGTGTCAGATAGATTGCTAGATACATTGCCAGATAGAATGCCAGAAAATATGCCAGATAGAATGCCAGATAAAATTCCGGATAGAATGCCAGACAGTATGCCAGATAGTATGTCAGATAGATTGCCAGATAGAATGGCAGATTGAATGGCAGATAGTATGCTTCAAACACACAACCACAAACACAACCACAAGCTCACAACCACAAACACACAACCACAAACACACAACCACAACAACAAAACCACAAAGACACAACCACAAACACACAACCACAAAAACACAACCGCAAACATAACAACAAACGCACACCCACAATCACACAACAATAGACACACAACCACAAACGCAACCACAAAGACACAACCACAAACGCACAACCACAAAGACACAACCACACACACAACCACACACACACAACCACAAACACACAACCACAAACACAACCAGAAACACACAATCACAAATACACAATCACAAGCACAATCACAACCACAACACACAACCACAAACGTACAGCCACAAGCACAACCGCAAACACATCCACAAACACACAATCACAAACACACAGCCACAAACAAACAATCACAAACACAACCACAACCACAACACAGCACACAACCACAACCACAACACACAACCGCAGCACACAACCCGAGGACCCACAAGCAAAATCGAGAACTACAATACTCACGACCATGGCAACATGCTCCTCACTATGGCATCAAGTGATTGAAATGTCATGGTGGGGATCACTCGAAGTAAAGTATTTTTTTTTAAATAGATATTTTTATAAGAAAAGGCATTCTTAGCAGCCACATTCAACAGGTAGCGACGAAAAGGGTAGCGACGCCGCATGCGCCAGGAGGAGGAAGCGCCCAGCACTGCCGAGGTGCCGAGGTTGAAAGAAAAAGAACCGATGAGAACGTAGAAAGAAGGATATACATGCAAATGAATTCAAGGAAGGACATGTTAAAAGGAATATTTATAAAGAAAAGAGAAGGATCCTTTCACCTCATCTTCCTCTAACAAATCCTGCGAAAAAGAAAGACACAAACAGAACAGTGGAACAAAAAGACGAGAGGAAGAAAGGTCAACAAAAAGAGAAAGAACATCAAAAAACAACGCATCGCTATAAGGTGGGAGGCCATCGCAAGTAGGTTGGACAACAACATGGTAGAAAAAAATAAAGACCCTTTTCACCTCATCCAACCATGGTGGGCAAATCCGCTGAGCCTCCTTCCTGCTGCTTGAATGTTCTCACACATTCCAGGAATAGAAACACTTGGAAGCTGTAGAATGTTTTAACAACATTTTCTTTTGACCTTCAGACACTCTTTCTTGTCAAGCAATGCTGCTTGGATAGTTCCAGGTGGGATGGATGGGCACTTTTTAGTGTCAAAGGGTTTTACACCTGCTGAGGTGAATGAACTTGACCTACAAGTGATACGAAGACTTTTAGTAACAAAAAACAATAACACATCGAAAGAAAGAGAACAATGGAACAATTTCTTTGCTGCTCCTTACCACCTAATCGACTGCCCAGTACTTCAGGCAGCCGCAGCAGAGGCAGCGCAAGCTGCTGAAGCACAAGCAGCACAAGCTGCCACCCAGGACTGGTCTCGACAAAGCAAGGTGTCCTTGGATTTCTTTTCTTCCTTTCTTTTACCTTAGATTTAGATGGTTTTTCATTTATTCTTTGGACCTTCAGACCTTTCTTTTAGATAAAGAGCTTACTTCAAAGCACCACTTGTAGGATGAACGATGTATTCTGGGATATGAGGCAAACTCAGTGAACAGATCTGAGAGAACGTCTCAAAGTAGGTAGGATCGTAGTCTTGATGACCTTGTTCTTTGCAGTCATTCTTCGGTGAGAAAAGGAAATGTATATAAATGTCTGAAGAAAAAGGACAGATAGCAATAAAATACATATTCTTACTAGTAGTAACAGGTGCCTTACTACTAGGAACAAGAACGCTACTAGGGGCTCCTGGCCTTACTAGTAGTAACAAGAACGCGTAACAAGAAGCTATTAGCAACAAGTGCATCGCTTCTAGTAACAAGTGCATCGCTTCTAGTAACAAGTGCCTTACTGGTAGTAACAGATTGTCTGAGGAAAACACCCAGTGGCCGCTTTTCCCTCGTGTCTGTTTCTTGCCTCTTTAAGCTTCTTCTTTGCCAGGAAGCCGAGGCAGAAGTAGAGGAGGAGGAGGACTTCCAGGCGTCAACTGACAAAAGCATTCCTAAAAGGCTGTGAATCAAGCATGCGAAGGGATTTTAAAGGAAGGCTCCCAACAAAGGAAGAAAGATTGATGGAGGAAAGGCTCAAGGTCTACAGAACAGAAATAAGATTCCTTTGCATGTAACATCAGGTAAGGCTCAAGGTTGGCTATGGTCTCACATGGTGGCACATTTGTTTGTGAAGGAGGAGATCCCAGTGGTCACAGAAGCTGATGTGGCGCAGGTGGTGGGCTGGGGCTTGTGGCTTTTGAACAGAGAAACTACCACTTTGTCGATGCTGGAGAGTCCGTCAATTGCTGTCGAGCATGTCTCAGCAGTGACCAATGGCCACAGAAGCACAGGCCCGATGGCCTCCGGCCTTTCGACGCATCAATTCCCGGCCCCCGAGGTGGTGTCCAAATGGACTGGTGTGCCCGTGGAGAAGGTCAGCAGCGATGAGTCCGCCAGACTGGTCCAGTTGGAGGAGGGCATTCGCCTCTTTTTTCTTTCGCCTCTTGTTTGGTCTCATTTTTCTTTCAGGTCTGAAGCAACAAAAACACAAAGAACACAGAAAAAACAAAAGACACCACGCAAGCAAAGCAAACAAGGCACAAGACACAACAAGGCAAGGAAGGCCCTTGTGCTTGTCTCAACTAGCAGCTCTGCAACACGCCTGCGGCTTTTGCTTTGTTCTTGCTGGGGGCTTCTGCAAAAGATATGCATCCGACAAGAGAAAACAATAGACACATGCAAAAAACGTTCCTTCTTTTGGGTCCAGAATTCCACATCGAATAAACAGACTTCAATCAACGAGGGTTAAAGCCGCTCCACCAGCGAAACCATTTTTTTGGGCAACTCCAGACTTTGGGCGACTTTAGGTCGGTGGCATTCTCGACGCAAGTTCAGGAGATTCTGCACGATCGTGTCATTGGCCAAGAAGAGGCTGTGACAGCTGTGGCCAAGGCGCGATCATTTAGACATGCAACAGCTTGAGCAGGAGCAATGCAGCACTCTAGCGACTTCATTTTGGCAACAATCACGTCGGCCCAGGCAGTCCGACGTGCTCGCTCCGGGTTGAAAAACCCAAATCGACCCATAGCATCTTGGCCGGACCAACCGACAGTGCTGAGAGAGTTTTAGCAGCTTAGCACTGTTTTCCTGAATGGATGGCCTCCAACCTTCTAGCGATGGCCTCCAGCCCAGTAGAATGGACAAAACAGATGTGTTTTCGCATTCAGGAAAAGGTTTTGATAACACATTTTTTTTTGCGTTCCCACCCGCATCCACCGCATCCGCTGCGAGGCATCTTTCATCTTCTGTGGCCCCACCGGGGTTGGGAAGACTGAGCTGTGCAAGGCATTGGCGATTGAAGATTCTCATATCCATTGGAATCCTTAAGTGTAGAAACAAGTGCATCGCTACTAGTAACAAGTGCCTTCCTAGTAGTAACAAGAAGCTACTAGAAACAAGTGCATCGCTACTAGTA
>CAXAMN010015958.1:46948-81170 GCA_963970005.1 Durusdinium trenchii | reverse complement strand
TACTAGAAGCGATGCACTTGTTCCTAGTAGCGTTCTTGCTCCTAGTATGACCAAAAGCATGAACTGAAACCAACAAGTTGATGCATCAAAGGTAGATCGTATAGCATCACGACTCGACTCGGAGCCGCCTCGGAGCCTGTCTTGACCGCCGGCGCGCGGATTGCGAAGTCCGCGGCGTTTCTCGGAGCTTCCGAAGAAAAGACTTGTCGGACACACCGGAGGAAAAGGCAGCGTCCTTTTCCGGTATTGAAAGAAGGGCTCCCTTGCAAAGGAATTTCCTTTTGGCTCCTTTTTGACTTGGACACGGATGCATTGAATTGTATTGAATGAGGCCATGCTTGCTGTGGCCATCATGGTAAGTGACCAGCTGTGCATCCATTTAAAAGGAAACACCTTGTAAACCTGGACAAAACACAGCAAGGTCACAGAAAAAGGTACACTGAGTCACGTCATACTTCCATGGCAGCAGGGAAAGGGAGCGAGATGCTCCAATCATCAGCAAAAGGTCCCCTGTGAAGGCACAGAGGTGCTGTGTGGCCGACCTACTCTGGCCTCCAACCTAAGTGCTAAAGTGATCCGAAACAAGGCGCTGTCCGAAACCAGGCCAGATGTAGACTTGTCACAAGGGAGCCGGCCATACTGTAGATGCCCGTACTCACTGCTCACCTGCCAGAACATCGAAAAGGGCCTGCTGGGTGGTGGAGGTCTTGGGTCAGGAGCTTGGGTCAGTGGCGAAGAGATCGAGGAATCGGAGCGACATAGCGATATGGCCTCCGATGCACTTGTTCCTAGTAGCGTCCTTGCTCCTAGTAGTAAGGCACTTGTTTCTACTAGCTTCTTGTTACTACTAGTAAGGCACTTGTTACTACTAGTATTTGATACGTTTTTTTTTTCTCTTTTGGTTCAACGGAGCCCAAGGTTCTCTGGTCTCGACGAGGATATTGACACGTCAAGCTATCAGAGGCACGCGTTTTTATGAACCCTTATGAACTTTTTTTTTTGGTATTTTTGTTACTATTTTTTTAATTTTTTTCAGAGCCGCGAGTCAAAAAAAGCTTCTACATTTACAAGAAATCTCATAAGAACAACTTCAACGTTCGCGGCGCTGGAGGTTGAAGACCGTTGTTCACGATGAGCTGAAGAACTTTTTCCGGCCAGAGTTTTTGAATAGACTGGACGAGGCCACCAAGCTTATGTGAAGACAGAAACATAGAGAAACAAGAAAAGAGAAAGGCCTTAATGCTATTAGGTTGGAGGTCATTGCTATTAGAGAAACAAGGAAAAACAAAGGCCTTAAGTTGTGCGGAGCTGTGGACACCCGCACTTTCTGCCCGCAGATCATCGTCTTCAAGTCGCTGAACAAGCAGGAAGTAGCTCAAATAGCAGAATTAGAATTCAGGACGGAATGCTGAACTGTCAAAGTGATGTGAGAAAATCTGACATGCTTGCAGCTGCTTGCATACTTGGCTTTCTCGTTTGTCAGGAAGGTTTTCAAATTGACGACCGAGAAAGGCATAAAGCTTTTGTTGACAGACCGGTTCAAGAAGAAGGCAAGACTTGCGGCAAGACTTGCAGCAACATATGCGAGACCATGCGAGAACCGAATAGCTGTAGAAGACCAAAACTAGACACAGCTGATGAAGCGATGGCCTCCAACCTAATAGCAAAAGGAACCTAGTAGGAATAACCTCCAACCTAAGAGCGATGGCCTCCAACCTACTAGCGATGGCCTCCGACCTAACAGCTGCTGAAGCATTATACATAGCATTATTTCAGATGTTTATTTAAGGGCCTTTTTGTGGCTATACATGGCCATACGGATGCTGAACATAATCTTATTTTTTTCGTTCCAATGTGGTTGGAGAGTGTGAAGATGTCACATTATTTGTTTGTTTGTTTCTTTGTTTTTGTTATTTCTATTTTTTTCCATGGTTTCTAATAGCGATGGCCTCCATCCAACTAGGAATGGAGGCCCAACCTGAGAGCGAACACATGGATTGTGGGAAGCTTTGTCTCTCAGAGGTCTTTTTTGGCTTTCACTTTTCTTGAGCTGAGCCGCTGTGCGTTCACGAGCACTGATACGTACTGATGCATTTCATTGAAATGCTCGTATCTCGGATCAGACTTGAGCGACAATTGAAATAAAGCTTTTGGGACGCTACAAACGGGGCTCCTGGCCGTACTAGGAGCATTTCGGGCATCGCTACGAACGGTGCGTTTTGGAGCTAAGACGGAGTATCACGAGTAACCGGGTGCGGTGAACGGAGGTGAACGAAGGCTGCGAGCGCTTCAAGGAAGCTTTTTCCAGGGCCTTTAGGGCGGGGAGCTTCCTTGAAGCGTGAGCTATCCTGTGTCCGGTAGGTACTGCGTTTTAGTATGCGCCTACTTAATTAAGCAAGGCACGGGGCAGAGCGGGCTCCAGAGGTGAATGCAAGCTGCTTCTTTCTAGACTCCTAGACGTGTGTTATGCCAGATCTCGCGCGAGGTGGTGGATGAAGGCTTCAATCCGGTCTACGGAGCACGACCTCTTAGACGGGCTATCACCAGACTCTTAGAGGACTCCGAGAGTCTTTGATTTTACTTTTTCTTTGTTCATTGCGTCTTGTGCATCGCTGCTAGCGATGGCCTCCAAGACCTGAGACAAGAACCTGGCACAGATTGCGCGGAAGACATTGCAATGCGCACTAACGCAGGTGAATCTGTCGCCTGAGCACAGCAATGATCCTACAAGTACTCCAAAAAAAAGAGAGAGTCAAACCATCCAGGACTCACAAAGTGACGAGGCGAGCTTGCCTCAAAGCTACACCAATCAGCTTGCCAGCTGCGCTGTAGACACTTCTGAGCGGTCCCCTTTTTGAATCAAAACCGGTC
This sequence comes from Durusdinium trenchii, assembly GCA_963970005.1. Lineage (NCBI taxonomy): Eukaryota > Dinophyceae > Suessiales > Symbiodiniaceae > Durusdinium > Durusdinium trenchii. The sequence goes on along the minus strand of CAXAMN010015958.1, from coordinate 78,299 downwards.
ATGTCGGGCTCGGCGCTGGTTCGCTGCAGGCCACAAGGAACAAACCATGGCGACTGTGTGGTGTTTGGGTGTTTGCACAGCGACGCGTTCGACACGCAAAAGGTTGAAACAAGGCTTGCTTTTTCAGCCCTTTCAACAAAGAGGAACAACAATGGCTCTCTTAGGTTGGAGGCCATCTCTATTAGGTTGGAGGCCATCGCTATATCAGGTGAACTCTATAGTAGGTCTTCGTTTGGACTATGACTCACCCGTACGGTCGAGGACCAACTTGCAGAAAGCTTCCTGGAGATGCCTGGATGCCGAGAAGCGAGCAACGGAGCAAGGGAGAAACCGACCCCCCAAAATGAAGAGACTGGAGCCTCCAAGGCTTTGTATGGAGTTTCTTGATGTTTCTTGTACCGCAGTGAAACAGCGACAGTTCTTGCAACCTGAGATCCAAGTCAAGCCACAATTGGTCCCTTGCGGCTCAATCCAGCTGTGGAACCAGCAGAAAGAACTAGAAAGACATGAAGGCGATGGAACCTGCGCTTCAAGAGCATTGGACAGGAATCTGTGAGGTGATGGATAGGATTGAATTCTTTTCGCCCAAGCAGAGCAACCCAAACAGCCCACTCTTACTTTTCCTAAGATGTCAAGATGTCATGCAACGCATGTTTTTCTTATTTCAAGGACGCTACCAGGAGCAAAGGGCATCGCTACTAGGAGCAAGGACGCTCCTAGGGCTCCTGGCCTTACTACTCGTAACAAGAAGCTACTAGTAACAAGTGCATCGCTTCTAGTAACAAGTGCCACGCTAGTAGTAACAAGTGCCTTACTAGTAGTAACAAGAAGCTACTAGTTTCTTTATCATCCGCTTCGGCACGCGTCGCAATGCGGCTCGCAATGCGTCGCATCATAGTGTTTGTCATATGGTGGCATTTGACCCTGCCCTTGGCTTCGCAGAGTGCCTGGCAACAGAGATTTCTCAATGAGGCAGTCCAACCAGGGCAAACATGCCAGTCTAAGAAGGCCAAAAACGGTTCTTTTACAGCTAAGACAACTCCTTTGACTCTTTTAGTGGCCAAGTAGAAGTCTTCACTGTAGCTACTCGCCACATGACTGCCAAGGGATTTTTTGGGCCTTGTAAGGCCATGCCCGACGCTAGTACGGCCGCTATCAGGTTGGAGGCCGTCGCTAGTGGATTAACTCGTAACAAGGTTCGCTACTAGGGGCTCCTGGCCTTACTACTGGGAGCAAGGACACTAGAGCTGCTAGTCATGCGTCGCATGCGTTGTCTCGACTGTAGGTGAACTCTACAGCCTTGCAGCGCTCAAGCGCCGCCACGCCGAAGCTGCTCGCGCGCTTGGATGGCGCCGTTCGGTGGTTTCCGGCTATTTGTTCCTCGTCGTTCTCATGCTTTTCTAGTTGTTTTTTCTAGTCCTTTCCGCTCTGATGCAAGGGGGTGTTCGCTCCGAGAAGAGTTGTTTGCAGGTGTTGTTGGTGTTCTTTTCGGCCTAACCGTCCACCAACATGCTTCGGATTTGGATGTGATTGAAAGAGTCTTCCAACAGCTTTTTAGCTGCACAATTCAGTAGACCAGGTAGACAATGCGAGTCGTGGTGAATTGCAGGTTGTGGTGAAACTGGTGCCTTTTTGAGCCCCATGGACTGCCCAAGCTGGATTTTCGCAGGTGCAGATACGCGTGCCTTTCTGGCCCGTTGCTGTCCTGAGGCGCTTAGCCAGAGGGCTGGCCTTTCTCGCAGCCAAGAACAGTTTTAAAAGGAAGGTGTTGATGGTTTTTTCTTTTTTACACAACGCCTCTTGAAGGGCGTTGGCTTTGGTAGCCTTTTGCCATCCCTCACTGCATGCTCTTCACTTCACCAAGAAAAGAATACCAGAAAGAAAAGACGAAGAAACGACCAAAAGACATGAGGTCTGCATCGCTTCCAGTAACAAGTGCCTTACTAGTAGTAACAAGAACTCTACTAGGAACAAGTGCATCGCTACTAGTAACAAGTGCCTTTCCTTAGACCCTTTTTGTGAAGAAGGTCCTTAGACCGGTCCTTTCGTAAGCAGACCGGTGAGGTGGCTCAGTGGCCAGCAGCGGACTTGGCGGAGACGTTGCGGCAAAACCTGCGAGCCGCGGAGGTGGTGTCGGGCTTCAGCAGTGAGGTGCACCTCGCTGCATTAGAAGGAAGAAACATCAACAAGTAAACGACCCATTAGACGGATGCATTCGCAGGAGCATTCTTTGTTTTGCATAAAGAAATGAGCATTAGAGAATCAGACTTTAGACCTCTACTTTCTCATTTGGACGGATGCGTTGATGTGTGTGTTTGCAATACTGTTTCGGAATCCCGACTGGCCGTCGACGCGCCAAGGTGAACAGATCCTTTTTTTCATTCTCTTTGTCGGAAGCTGAAGACGTTTCTCATTACGAGAACCTGCGCCTCGGATGATGAGTAGGTAATAAGTTTGGCATATCAACTGTAGAGTACTTTGCTAAAGAAAACCACTCAAGACTTCTTTTTTCTTTCCCTTGACTTTTGTCCTTCGAGGTGGGAGCTTTGGATGAGAAATCATGCTGAGCTTAGCAACTATTCTGTTGGCATGGATTGGGTGGAGACCAACTTCTACGGGTTCAAACCATTCCAGGAGACTTGCCAAACCGCTCGTTTGAAAACACTAAATAGTGTTCTACTAGCAAGAGACTGAACCCAAGAAGCTTTCCTGTTGTCATTCTGTCTTGACGATTCTTGAATGTACTAGTAGCAAGGACGCTACGAACGTAGCTCCTCTTACTACTAGTAGCAAGAAGCTATTAGTAGGAACAAGATGTACTAGGGGCTCCTGGCCGTACTACCAGGAGCAAGGACGCTACTAGGAGCAAAGGGCATCGCTACTAGGAGCAAGGACGCTACTAGGGGTTCCTGGCCGTACTACTAGGAGCAAGGACACCACTAGGAGCAAAGGGGAGTCCAACTTGAAGATGTGCCTGAACCGCGCAAGATCCCATGCCTAGTGTCCAGTGATGTTCTTCATCAAGTTGTCTTTATTGCAAGCTGCCCTTTGGAAAGCTCTGCGCTTGTGGCCCGTTTGAACCGGATGATTTCCAGTGGCTTCCCTGCAGTTCAAGTGCTTGTCTAAAGGGCAACCTTTCTCAGGCAGCTCACTTGCCACTTTCGGAGTTTTGCACTTGTAAAAAGCAAACAAGCACGCGCTTGTTTCGTACTGAAAGGTTTTCCCAGCGAGCCAAGCCGGTTTCTTTGGGACGTTCCGAATCGGGCGTTCCGAATCTGCAGGAGCCTGCCTACCCAAAGAGCATGGAGGAGGCAGGCTTGTACTGGTAGCTTCTAGTAGCTTCTTGTTACTACTAGTAAGGCACTTGTTACTACTAGCGTGGCACTTGTTTCTAATAGCGAACATTGTTACTAGAGCATGGAGGAGGAGGTCGTGGGATGTCGAACGTGCCGTCCGTCGTCGTCCGTCGTCGTCCGTCGTCCGTCGTGTCGAGGCCAGAGAAAGAAGCGCTTACTTTCTGCTCAACTCCCTGCGCGTGGATGTGGGTTCTTGGCCAGAATTGGCTTTCTGAAGCTGCCGGGATCTCTTAGAACAAGACACAACTAGTTAAATTTCTCACAAAAATCTAGGAACCAAATGGATAGTGCTTCTTGGGAGCTTCGTTGAAGACTCAGCTTTCCTGAGTCCTGCTACCTTTAGCTTTCAAGCTACTACTGGCCCCTTATTAGTTATTGGTAGCTACGAAGGTTACCTCGGCCTCCTCCTCTTTTAATAGAAGCTGTGTACACACGTTGTGTGCTCTGTGCTCAGGTTCACCGCTCTACGGAGATATCACCGTGGTTTTGCTTCCAAGCTTTGCTCACCGTGTGTCGGTCACTTGAGACCTGACGGTTCCCATACCCGGTCTGGATCGCCTTCGGAAGGAAGAACCGGTCTGAAGAATTCTAAAGGTAAACATGAATGTATATATATATATATATACGTGTTTCTTCCAACTTGAAAGTCAGTACGGCTCCACATGCCACGACAATGTCAATTTGATTTTGTGTTGCCTGGTTTCCTCACCCTTTCTGTGACAAACAGTTATAATATAGTGCAATAAGAAACAACACTTCGAACGAACTGTTTTGCATTTGTGCTGTCGTCAGTGGTTGAATCACCGGAAGTTCTCATCTTATGTTCCATAGTCTTGTTTCTATGTTATTATGCTATGTCCGCCCCAACATTCATTCGTGAGTTCTGTCGGGATTTCAGCACCCTTGATCATTGTAAGTTTGCTCAGACTGGTGACGGGCCTTGATGTCTCAGGTTTTCCAATAGCATTGCCCTAGTAGTATGGCCAGGAGCCCCTAGTACCGTTTGTAGCTTCTTGTTACTGCACATGTGGAGCCATTTACAGCAATGCGTTTTGGTATAGCTGTAGCGTCCAAGCGCTTCCTCCACGCTTGATGCCAGAGACCATGCTTGAACGCCAGCGCTGTATGTAGAGGTCACGGGAGGCTGTTGTGGTTCAGATAGCTGTTTCCTTAATTGGAGATTGGTGCAGTTGCTGCTGCGGGCACAATGTAGATGTAGTAGTAGTAGTAGTAGCAGCAATTTCTGAGGTGATTTCACCTCTTGATTCGGGCAGCTGGTGCGGCTTTTGTCACCAGTGTTTCCAGATGCCAACCCCAAGCCACTTGACAGCAACGAAGGAACAGGGGAACAATCGGGGAACTATGTGGGTGCCTATGAAAATGGAAACACTTTCAGAAATCAAGACGCTTAGTTCTATTAGAAACAAGTGCCACGCTAGTAGTAACAAGTGCCTTACTAGTAGTAACAAGAAAGCTAGTAGAAACAAGTGCATCGCTACTAGAAATCAAGACGCTTAGTTCGTTTTATCAAGTTCACGGTCGAGGTTCGAGATCACATTTGTGAACGCTTTTGTAGAACGGTGTAAGTGTAGCAGAGGAGTAAAAGTCAAACGTGCGGCCCTACATGATGGATGGAAATTGTTTGCATGCTGTGTAGTAGGGTTGAGGCCATCGCTCTTAGGTTGGAGCAGTTCTTTGCTGCTTCTTGCTCCTAGTAGAAATGCCCTTGGCTCCTAGTAGCGAACATTGTTCCTAGTAGTAAGGCCAGGAGCCCCGTTCGTAGCTTCACTGTTTGAACGTTCTTTTAAAACCCGGTGTTTCTCAGTGTGAGGCTATTCACACAACTGCAGCGCCTGGTCTGGTCCTGAAGGGCTGGGGACCTTCCAGGCCGGTGGTGCGGTGTGCCGACAAAAGGTCAAGTTCCAAGAACTAACATGTTCCTAGTAAGGCACATCAGGCACATCTTCAAGTTGGACTCCCCTTTGCTCCTAGTGGCGTCCTTGCTCCTAGTAACTTACGTAGCTTAAGTAAGGTACTAGCTGCCTCTTCCACTAGCTACCTACCTTAGCGGCCCAAGCGGAGTCGCCAGAAAGAGGAACGGCGCCAGACGGCGCAAGAAACGCCAGGCCTTAGACCATCTCCTTGGCATCAACGAAGCGTATTGGGCCACGCCTGAGGTGCGAAGCGATTTGTGCTTCGCTACTACTAGGAGCAAGGACGCTACTAGTGGCCGCGGCATCGCTAGGAACCTAGCTCTATTTTGCTTTATCAGGCTAGCAAGAAGCTATTCAGGCTATCAGGATGGAGGCCATTACTACTAGCAAGAAGCTAAAGAGACGAGAGAAACGATTATTCGCTACTAGTAACCGGACGCTACTAGTAGCTCCTGGCCTTACTATATACTAGGAACAAGAAGCTTCTAGTAAACAAGGGCATCGGTACGAACGGAGCAAGAACTGACGACCGTGACAGGATGTGTAGATTTTCTCCTGTTTTGGGAGGAGTATAGCGATGGGCTCCACCCTACTGGCGATGGCCTCCAACCTACTAGCGGTTTTTTCAGCTGCTACCGTGCCTTCCTGACAGGCCTTTCTGCACCCACTGGGACGATTGCTGGGCTCTGCGACGTTCACTGGCGAAGACTTGGTGCGATACTTCGAGGCCGAATTTTTTGAGGAAAGACCGATGGGACCAGGTCGAAGAACGTTTTATGAACGGGGTTTCAACAGTTTCTTTTCTGTAGCAACAGAGACAAGGACAAAACAAAGGAGCAGAAACTCAGGGTTGCGGCAGCTTTCTTCATGGATCTCGTTCTGATTCATCTGAGTGCATTACTACTGGTAACAAGGTGCATTGCTTTTGCGCATTTCTTCACCTCTTGGCAAACCGCGATCTTTCGAGGTGATGCCTGCCGCAAAGATTGAATTTCCTCAACACGTAAAGCAGCTCAGAGGATGTCTCAGACCGTCAACGGAGGAAAACAGAAAACAAGGATAGACAAGGAAGGAGAATAGAAAGAAGGCTAAAAGGCTAAAAGTGTTTGAAGAACACCGGTCTGTGTTGTTTTGTTATTTTTTAAATCTTTTCAAATCATTTTTTAGTTTCTTTAGCAGCAAAACTATGAGAGTTGCCTCACCAACCTCTGATGCCTGTCCTTTTAGACTGCTGGCAAGCATGAATTGCGGCCAAGGTTCGTCATTGCTGCCTTTCCAAGCCTTTTTGGGACAATGCGAGGGGAACGTGTTCGAAGTTGGTGTCGAAGAAATGGATGGCTGCTTGTTTGGTCTTTGGGATTGAATGTGGGCTTCTCCACAGATCATGGCATTTTGGTCAAGACCTTGGCAAAATTTTGATTTACATGTTGGTTTCCCTGTCAAGCACGTTTCATGTGGCAGATGACACATGCCGTATTGAGAGCTGATTGAACACTGTTGAAGGCAAGAAAACCCATGGTTGACCCTCTTCTGGTGCCTTATTTTCTCGTTCAGATGCACAACACAAGCGCCAGCTTGGTGCGTGAACGAACAGAAAATCGGTTAGGGGTTTTCTCCTTTTGCGTCTGCTGTGATAGCTTCTTGTTACTAGTAGTAAGGCCAGGAGCCCCTAGTAGCGTCCTTGCTCCGAGTAGTAAGGCCAGGAGCCCCTAGTAGCGTCCTTGCTCCTAGTAGCAAGGCCAGGAGGTTCTAGTAGCGTCCTTGCTCCTAGTAGCAAGGCCAGGAGCCCCTAGTAGCGTCCTTGCTCCTAGTAGTGAGGCCAGGATCCCCTAGTAGCTTCTTGAGGTATGCCTCATTTCTGGGATGTCCGCCACAAGGGCCCATTCCTTTGCAAGCAGCGGCTAATTGATCCGGTGCTGCTGGAGTGGCTTGGGGCAACTCGTGACTGACAGACGATGTCACTACTGAGACCTTTCTTCTCTTTCTGTTTTCCTTGGTTCTATTAGCGATGGCCTCCAACCTTCCTACTTTTTCGGAGTTGAATTCTTGAATCTTTGGACGTGATCTCGCCCTGATAACGTAGGCTACGCACCAGCATGAAACTTGATGGTTTGCCACCTCATTTTTTGCCCGAGAGCGCCTGCGAAGGGTTCTTCGTTAAAAAGACATCTGCAGAACTACGTCTCATCTACATCTTCACATCTTCACCTCTGCACATCTACATTCTCACCTATATCTCTGCTCATCTTCACATCTACATCTCTGCTCATGTTCACATCTGCACATCTACATCTCTGCTCATCTTCACATCCTCACATCTACATCTCACATCTTCACCTCTCGCTCTTCTTTACTTTCTCTCTTAAGGCCGGGGGCGGTGCCGCCGGAGCACCACGAAACGCAAACCTCTGCGGAAATCGTGCGTGTCGAGGGCACGAAATGCAGGCGAGAGCGCGTTTTGGCCCGGTCGCGGGCAACCCTCTGCGGAGATCGCCGGCGCAACCCTCTGCGGAGATCGTGCGTGTCGAGGGAGCAAAGTGCAGGTGAGAGTGCGTTTTGGGTGCTTTTCGGAGCTGGACTCAGAAGTGGCCAGCTTGTAGTGCAAATGTAGTGCCGGAAAGAGCCTTTCGGAGCTGGACTCAGAAGAGGGCAGCTTGTAGTACAAATGTAGTGCGGGAAACAGCGTTTTGGAGCTGGACTCAGAAGTGTTTGCTTCTAGTGTGATGTGATTGCTTCCAGTGTGTGGGCAGACCGTGTGGCGAATTACGTCCGTGATGTCGAAGTGCCATGCGGACTTGCGCGGCCTTGATGGAAAGTGCGTTTGCGTGGCGCCGTGCAACTGGGGAGCGTGAAACATGCTGGCGTAAACGCGGCGTGTCGCTGGTGAGCGGGATGACTGGCGGTATCGTGTGCTAGGATTGCTTCTAGTGTGCTCTGTACATTTACATCGTCACACGCGCACATCCGCAGATCTACCTCTCTACCTCCACACACCCACACATCTGCACATCTATATATATCACATCTGTACATCCACACTGTCACTCCTTCACATCCGCCCTCTCTTTTCCTCCTTCTATATATATATATATATCTCTTTTCTTTACATTTTAAGTTTAACTTCTTCGCAACTTCTTACTCAATAACAGATTGTATAGAGAAGTCATGGCTCTTGGACAACTCGATTTTTATTGTTTCATAACTCGACAGTGCTGAACAATCACCTGTCTCGCTCTCGGGCCAACCGTCGTCTAGTTTCAAAAAAGCACGCGACATGCTCCCGGCTGTCGGGGATTGGTTGCTCTTGGGCTAAAATCTCTTCCTTTCAGGTCGGCCCAGCTGAACGCGACGGCCGCGTCGGAGGATCTGACGGCCTTTGCGGCCTCATGGCGCCAGATGAGTTCCCTGCGTGCGGCCACCCTGCAACCAGAGGCCCCACTGGTCGGCCGTCGCCCTCACCGTGGTAGTCACGGGGAGTCACGGGGAGTCCTTCGATGAGTGGCGCGTCAAAGGATATTTCAAGGGGAACCACGCTGAAAAGCGAGTGAACTACTAGGAGCAAGAAGCTAACAAGCCGTGATGTAGCTATCAGAGTTCTTCTTGAACATCGAAGAAACGAACTTTAAGCATCCCTTAATTAAGACCTCTTACGACTCTGCTTTCGTGGGGAGGGTCTTAGAACTACCTATCGGTTCCTGCCCCTTACAATATTTTGGTGTGGAGTCTTGAACACTGTTTCCTTTATCGTCGCTTACTGCTATTCTCAAGTATTTCCAGCTGTATTTCAATCGGCTGTGGATTATACACACTGCCCACGGCTGCCGTTCGCCGAGAAAGGACTTCTCTGCTTTTTGGACGGCGCTGGTGGCAAATCTCTCAGCAGATTTGCAGACACTTAGGCGGCAAGTGTCTCTAACCCCAGAACTGGGGATGCAGAGTCGAGCACGACGGCAAGTGTATGAAACGTGTCATCGGAAGGATGCACCCTAAACAAGATAATCTGTCAAGGGAACCGGCTTTGATTGTAATCTGGAACAGGTCTTTTGCACCTTCGGTTTTGACGATGCGTACGGGCAAACAAGTTTGAGTTGTGGGTGAACCTGCCGCACACGCAGTTGGAGAATGGCTGGCAAATCCAGCCCCATGATGCTGTGCACATGTGTGTTTGGTTGAGCTGTGTTTGTGTGACGATGTCTCTTTGCTAAGGATAGAAGCTGTACGACCTTCCTGTGATTTGGATCGCTGTATGGGTGTAACGCACCGGGGATGTCTTTGCAGAATGCGCAGTGAAGATGAAGGAATGCGCACCTGGACAGTGTGAGCGCGAAACAAAAGGAGAGTCTGCGTGCTGCATCCGAAGAACATAACAATTCAGCAGCAAAAGGTCCTCGAGCCCCAAGAACCACCGTAGACGGAATGTTTCTACTAGGACTAGTAGCAAGGACGCTACGAACGTAGCTCCTGGCCTAACCTATATAGTAACAAGAAGCTACGAACGCAACAAAGGGCATCGCGACGAACAGAAGACTCCTGGCCTTACTAGGAACCAGAACGCTACTAGGGGCTCATTGTTTCTAATAGCAAACATTGTTACTACTAGTAAGGCGCTTGTTCCTAGTAGCGAGGCACTTGTTACTAGTAGCGCTAGGGCCGCTCAAGCTGGTTGAGGCCTTCCACGGAGGGTGAGAATGTGATTGTTGATCTGGACAAGGACGAGCAAGCAGGGGTTGCCGAGATCCATCAAACGGCGGCAGGACGATCACATCAAACGGGATCAAACGGCCTCTTTGGATCGGACGAAGTCTGCCCGTCTACGGCCTCTTGCCGTCCTCTCAGGTCCTCGTCTTGCGACAGCAAGATGAAGCTGAGGATGCAGTTGAAGAGGTCGGAATTTCGTTCCAAACCGTTCAACAGTGGAACGAGACAAAGCGACCCACACGAATTCGGTCGAACCATTGTGGAAAGAGACTTCTAACGTCATCAAACGTCCATTTCATGACTTTTGACGCAGCAAAAAGGGGTGTATTCCAAACGACACCCAGACTTGTGCTTTGAGCGGTGTAGCGGCGCGGCTTTCGCGTAGGTGGAGGAGAAAGTTGCAGAAGTGACTGCGGCGTAGGTCGAGGCAGGTGGAGTGGATGAAGGAGACGAATCGTTGGAGCAGAAAGGAAGAAGGCAGGCAAGCTGGAATGGCCTCCAACCTACAAGCGATGGCCTCCAACCTAGAAGCAGAGACTTCGGAGACTTGAGCTGAAATTATTTTGTCTCTGTAGATATGTAAGTTCGTTTTACTGCCATTTGTTGTTTGTTCTAGGGGCAGTAGGCCAGTAGGAGGTTTTTTTTTGGAAGTCAAGCTCCTCTAGACCTTTGGCGACCTTGGTTATTTGCACGTTTCTTCCTTCAATTCTTTCCGAAAAGAAGAAGACGGAGTCGAGAGCGATGAGGCACAATTGTGCAACATTTTTCTTTCCAGATCTGTGGGTGCGTCTGGTTGGAGGCCATCGCTAGTAGTAACGAGAAGCTACCAGTAACAAAGGGCATCGCTACTAGGAGCAAGGACGCTACTAGGGGCGCTCCTGGCCTTACTACTAGTAACAATAAAGCTACGAAAAAACCATCTATGCGAAGAGTTTGGCACCGGATGCAGGTTTTCGGAGCTGGGCACGTCGCCCACGTATCACTGAATGTGCTCACCCAGTTTTCGTTTCAAAGTATTCTCATTGCCCCAACGTGCCAGAGATCTGTTTGCGGCAAGGGAAAGCGCATATATTCCGTGCCAGATGTGTTTGCAAAGGCTTGAGATTGAACTTGAGGAAACGAGCTGCCCAACCTAGCTCAGTTGATGAAGGTACAGTGTGGAAAAAGAGGGTACTGCTGAGAACATGTGTGGGTCAGTTCAAGAGCCTTTGGCTACACATTTGCATTCCGTGGCCCCTGTCAGCTGCAGATGTGCAACCTTAGTACTCAAATATATCATATGATGATTAGATGCTCTGACCTCGATTGAAGACACCAGCGATGGCCTCCAACCTAAGAGCGATAAGAGCGATGGCCTCCAACCTACTTCGTAGCTGGGTGCAAATCTTACCTTCGAATTGCGACTTCTGCAGCGAGCTTCTCGTGGAAGAGCTGTGTCAGCGGCCTTTTCATATTACGAGATGTTGTAAAGCCAAACTAAGACGAGAAGAGAAGAAAACAGAATCTATTGGTCCTGCAATCAATTGCTGGCAAGGTTTAAGATTTTTCTCAGCAGCCTGGTCACCGTCGATCCAGAATGAGCCAATCTTCAGGGCAAGGTATTCCAGGCTTTCGAAGATTCCTGCAAAATGCATAGGAAATCCTAGACCTGAGGCCCGCTAGCATTTTCAATGTCAACAAACACCCCATATGCAGTGATGGCCTCCAACCTAATAGTGATGGCCTCCAACCCTACTTGCAATGACCTCCAGCCATAATCTTTCTATCTCTCAAATCAAAGCCTTGAACCTTTTCGCCGCCGGCTTTTCCAAAGTTTCTGAGCGCTCTAGCGGACAGCTGCAGAGGTTGCAACTCAATCAAGGAATATGATGTATGAATATGTCAGATGTTTGGCAAAGACAGGAGGTCGACATCCCTGCTTTCCTTTAGTGTAGTTCACATGCTACTTCTGCATTCATAGGTTTGCCTGGCTCGCTTCGTAGGTTTGTTTGGTTGGTTAAGTGCCCCTAGAGGATGCTACGACCGGCAACCAGCAACTCCCCAGATCGCTTCCAATCGTGCGACCTCGGCGGTGCAGACACAAAGCAGTGTGCATAGCGAACGCAAAAGTGCGGAATCTCCGAGCCCCTCGCATTGCAGCTACGTTCATAAGGCCAGCTACGTTTGTAGCGTCCGATCGCTCCTAGATGGACATGCCCACGTAGTGTTTGATACAGATTACTTTCCGCAGTAAAACACCTTGCTCAGAAGGCGTGGTAGGTTCTTGCTGATGCTGGGTTACGTTTGACAGATGCTTGACTCTAGCTGCTCCATGCAAGTGGCTTGATTCTTCGACTGGCCTAGTAGCTTCTTGTTCCTAGTAGTACGGCCAGGAGCCCCTAGTAGCTTCTTGTTCCTAGTAGTACCCTGCTGCGGAATCATTGGCCCAAGAACTGTTTTCGTCCAGGAAGTTGAGAATATGCCCAATCTGTTGCGACGAACAAGAAGTGCTGCAGCACACCTCAAGGTTGAAGAACAAGATCATTTCGTCCGAGCTGCATGACCAGATTCGGACCTCTTCACCCCCCAAACCGTGAGGGGTCGTGTTTTGTCAGGTTTTTCACTGGCCCGCTTGACCATTTGCAGAATCCGTTTCTTTGCTTGAAACACCGAGCGCTGAAAAGGAGAGCCTTATCTTTGAATCTTCAACTCTTCAACTTTCGCTGCGTTGCGAGCCGTAGCCATGGCTATGCCGCTATTGCTCCCAACGATCCCTGTCCCAGACCAAGACGAGCTCAAACACAGCACGGCATGTAATTCCTGGAGACGAAGGAACACGCCTGGTACCCATCATTGTCAACTTTTTGTCTTCACCTTCAGGCTTTTCTAGCAGGCTTGTCTTGGTTTGAATTTGTGAACAAGAATGGTGCTCCGATTCGTCCATCTGCTACACATTTGGTCAGTGGCAGTCAATTCACTTCCACCACTTCCACCACTTCCACTTCAAGTCTTTTCTTTCATTGAAACTTTTAAGAGTTTCTTTGTTCATATTTTTATTCTTTTTCTGACCCATTTTCTCTTCTTTTCATCACTTCTTTGGACTTTACTTTCGTCGGCGTACGAACGCGTCATTGAAAACACCCGTTGCTCCACCTGGCTTCGTTTGTGGCTTCGAGGTGGCAGCCAGCACAAGCACAGCTGCAGCAGGTGCTGGCGTCGCATATCGCCCACCTGATATGCTCCAGCCACAGCGCATTGAACTTCCAGGCTATTTGAACACCCCAGCCAGGCCAGCTGGACAGAGTTTCTTCGTTGCCTGTACCATTCTTTTCAGTTTACATGCTTTTTTTCGCCGCACTTTTCTGTGGGATTCGTGGGCACCACGCTACGTCGCTACCACATGCGACGATCAGGCGGCCTGATGGAGAACCGCTTTTACGAGAGGACCAGCTGCGGGCAAAACACGACATTCTTTCATATCAGATTCAAAAATAGACAGTCAGGGGTAGTAGCAAGTGCAGCAAGTGCATTGCTATTGGAGCAGGTGCATCGCTACTAGTAACAAACAGTTTTCTTTTTTACACAGAAAGCCTAGTGGTAAGAGCAGCCCAAGAGCAATGCATAGTTTCTTCCGTAGACCATGTGGAGTTGAGGTTCTTGAGCCCCTTGGGGCCTTAAGACACAGTGGGCTCGGTGTTTTTTGTTCTTTCATTTCTTCGCTTTCTTCAGACCTTTCTTCAGACCTTCTTCAGATCCTTTAAGACCTCTTTTCGTCTGCGCCTTTTCTTTCTTTTGGGCCCTTTCTCTCTTTCGTTCGGGCCCCCCCGGCCTTCCAGAGACGTTGGGTCGCGTCTTCGCGTCTTCGCCGCCAGGAGCGCAACGCGTCGTTGCGGAAGATGAAAGATCTCGCTGCTCGGAGCGAAAGATCGGAGCGACGACGGGGTCGCTCCCTCGCTCCCTCGTCGTCGAGTCCGATGTTTGCGGAGGTCGCCGGAGAAAGGAAGAACTTGAGCGATTCGCCTCCAAATAGAGATATAATTAGTTGTCATGCTGAAGATATATTCATAGATATAGTTATTTGTTATTTATACATGTTTCTTAAAAAGGGGCGGGTAACAAGTGTTAGCTAGTCATTAGTAAGAAAAAGGAGGCAAGTAGAACTCAGCCTTCCGATGTTTTATTTGTATTTTCCGCCCGTGGCCCTGCCTCCTTATACTTAATCAGGTAGGCGGCTACTTAATCAAGTATAGCGCTCACACGAATGATTTGGTTCCAAGATATTGAGGGAAACTTAAGCTACGAGCTTCTCCCTTACTTAATTATGTAGGCGCCTGCTTGATTAAGTAGGGAGGGGGGGGGAGCGGGCCAAAAAACAATGCCTAGCTTTCTTGCAGCTCAGCTTGTGCTCAGCAGACTGCTCAGCTTTTGCCCAGCTTGTGCTGCATGTCCTAACTTTCGGTCCAGTTTCTCGCGAGTTAGTTGGACGAGGAGAATCATTGGGGAGAAGCACAGGCACTTGCCATTGTTGGGGAGTTCAATAAGTACAAGGAACCAGCAAGACCTTGTTTCCTTATTTTTGGGCAATTTTGTTGGTTTCTTTTCAGATGCTTTCACCTACTTTTTTAAATCAATCCACAAGCGGAACATGTGGGTAAAACGTTGACCTTCGGCACTCAGGAGCTGTTGACCTTCGCCTGCCGTCGAGCTTCAAAGTTTCGGGAGGAGGGCCGTGCGCATTTCTCCTTGGGCGTCTTGCGGGACAACCTTTGCCAATATCAAAAGGCGGGCTAAGGTTTGTCCCATGTTTGTGCTAAGAGATCGACTCGTGTTCAAGTGTTCAAGTGTTCGGTATTTTAGGAACAAAATACCGAATCCTTCCTTGTTTTTCTCCATATCAAGGTGGTGACTCTTAAGAGAATGAAGACTCTTCCACCTCGTCTTGTCGAGGCCATCGAGGCCTACACGCAGTTCCTGAGAGTCTGCAAAGAGTGCAACGATAGCCAGGGCGCCGCTTTGGGATATCATTGCATAGCCGTGTGAACCCCCAGAGTGAGGAGAGTGAGGCATGCGAGGGCTATGGGCCTGAGAGACATGATTGCCTTTCAATGGGGGTAGATGCAAAGTGTCCCGAAACATCCATTAAGTAAGGGCTTGGAAAAAATCGGAACAAGCCAAACACATAGAAAACGAGTCAAAAGGGTTACCTGCGAGGACCTTTTGAAGGAAGCTCTCCCCAGGAAGCCTGGAGCAGAGGCCCCCCTGGGCCACAAGCAAAGATCATTTTGGATAATCCATATTTACTAGTTGGGTCTATCCCATTGTCAGTTGCGGTCAGTAAAAGGGCTTGCTTTTTATGCATATTTACTATATGTAAAACTTATTTCGATCAAGAACATCTTTGTGTATGCTTTTTGGATTTTGCTGCTTTTTGGGAAAGCATGATCTGGGTAGTCCCAAGACTTAAACTCCCGTATGTTAAGTGGAATTTCGTCGGCCGCCTTAAAGAAGCTCCTAAAGATCCATTCTCACTCACAAGAAGCTACTAGTAACAAGTGCATCGCTTCTAGTAACAAGTGCCTTACTAGTAGTAACAAGAAGCTACTAGTAACAAGGGCATCGCTACTACGAACCCGGGCATTGCTACGAACGTAGCTCCTGGCCGTACTATATACTAGTAACAAGAAGCTACTAGTAACACTAGCTCCGATTTTTCTTCTTTCCGAAAGAGTGGTCTCAGGTCGATTACCAGCTCCAGGGAAGCGGCCAGAGCAAAAAAGGCGACACGACTGACTGGAGTGTCAGAGTCGGAGAAGAACATTTAGAGCTTCTACTCATTGTGTGCGTCTTAGGTTGGAGGCCATCGCAATTAGGTTGGAGGCCACTGCTACTAGGTTGGAACGATGGTCAAACAGGTCATTTCATCATTTCATGTCATTTCCACATCTGCAGGTGACACAGAGGAGGAAGCGACGGGTGGGGAGTCCAACTGCTCAACTTTTTTCCACTTGAGGCCTTGAGTACTTTGGCCGGATTTTGAGATTCTTCAACCCCTACAGATAGTGTTGCCACCATAGTGTGGCCACCATCTTGCATGGGGGTGTTGCCACCGGAGATCTCAGATTGCCGCTGAATCTACAAAGGCCAGACTACCTCCAAGGGTGCACTGGATATGCTGGGGTACGGTGCCCTGGAGATTTGCGAATTGATGTGTCCGATGCTTTGGATCAGCTTGACACGTTGGTATGCTTTCAGCTTAACAGGTGCATCGCTGCTAGTAACAAGGGCATCGCTACTAGTAACAAGGGCATTACTACTAGTAACAAGAAGCTACTAGTCACACTTGGAAGCTTCTATTGCCAAGATCAAGGATGTAGATCTCTTAAGCTCGGCGTGAGCTGCTTTCCGAGTCAGGATCTGTGTAAGGGGGAGCAGTTTCTAGTGAAGCTCGGAACGAAGTTGAACGAAGACACCATCACAATAGCCTTGGCAGCTTTGGCTTCAGTGAATCACCAACATGAATATCAATTGCAGTGCCTTGTAGATACAGCTGTGGCAAGCTCGCTGCAGGGTAGCAGGCAATGAATGCATCGACCATTCCTAACTAAAACCGTTCTTTTTCGAATGAGAAAGACCACCCAGACCTAAGACCTCGTTTAGGTAGCTTGCTTGTTCTAGGCCTAGCGGGCTTGTCCAAGGCATAGCTGCCTTCTTGTACACCGTTCGTAGCTTCTTATTACTAGTAGTGCCAGGAGCGCCCCGTTCGTGGCGTTCGATCGTTAGCTACGAGTAGCGATGCCTTTTGTTACTAATTCGTAGCTTCTTGTACACCTCACTTATACTAGTTATACCATTCATCTGCACAAAGTCCTGCAGGTGCCATGGCCGCTCAGTTTTGTCCCACCTGTGCGAATCTCCTGATCGTGGAGATTGGGCGCCAGTCGAACTCCGCCTTTCGATGTCGCACGTGTCCCTACATCTACCATATCCGAGAGAAGCTGACGTCCAAGCAACTCATCGCCAGAAAGGAAGTGGACGACGTCCTGGGAGGTGCGGAGGCGTGGAAAGATGTGGACCAAACCGACGCGCACTGTCCCAAATGCGCGCATGGACGCGCCTATTTTCGGCAGATGCAGACGCGATCGGCGGATGAACCGATGACCACGTTCTACAGGTGTACGCAGTGTGCGCATAATTGGAAGGAGGACTGAGGTCGCACGACAGGAGGACTCGCACGACTCGTTCCTCTTGGATCCTGGAAGCCGGTCTCGGTGCGAAAAAGCGCTCGCTTGCGGCTTGCTTTTTGGAGACTAAAATGCCCTTGCTCCTAGTAGCGTCCTTGCTCCTAGTAGCGATGCCCTTTGCTCCTAGTAGCAAAGGAACCTACTTGCGATGGCCTCCAACCTTTGGACATACTTGCACATTTTTGACACTTCCTTAAGGGCGGCCTTTACATGGACATACTTGAACATCGCCATTTCTGAGGGCTTTCTTTTATTCCGCCTCCCTTCTAGTTCTTGGTTAAACGGACAAGGTAACCCAGGTGTAGATGTCGGAGCAAGAGTGTAGCAACAGAGGAAAGAGCCCAACAGTGCGAACGTTGTATTTGGCCGTCCGTCCTGCCCGTGAAAAGGGTTTAACAGTTTAACAAAAAAAGCAAGCTATTCGTGAGGACGGAAAGTAGGAGGACGGACGGCAAAGAGGCCTTGTTTTGTTTTTCTGAGGCCGCCTCCCTCCGCGAGGACGACCAGGTGAGAGGACAGTTGTGGACGACAAAAACAGGAATAGGAATAGGGTAGGCAGGTAGGGCTTGAGTATAGCTAGGCTATAGCTAAGTAGGTTAAGGATGCAAGCTACTAAGCTTAAGTAGCTGCTGATCAGATGCAGGAATGAGGGAAAGCTCTCGTACTATTCATGTGATTTCTAGATTTATGTGGACACTCAACTTATTTCGTTCCGTGTTTGGTTGTTTTCAACATTCTGAGTTTTACTCTTCAAGCCGCGACACCTTCAGCATTGACCAAAGCAAATGAAAGCCAAGAGCAGGAGTACGCAAGCGTACACCAAGGACGACATCCCCCAAAACAGTAGCAGCAGAAAAGAAGGAAGAGAAAGCATCAGAGAGAGAGAGAGAGAGAGAGAAGAAGAAAGAAGAAGGGAGGAGAGAAGAGAAAAATAAGAAGAGGAATACACATCTAAAGAGAAACTGTCCCAAAAAGCAAGAACAGGAACATAGAAGCAACTTCTTGGATTTAGAATTGAAGGCCTGAGCTCTTGAGGAAGGCCATCTATTACCACAACAGGCCGAGGGGCGGAACTTTTCATGCGGCATGCTGAACCGTTGAAATGCTTCTCTCGGAACAAGAGATTGAACATGAGTTGAAGAATCTAGATTCAGAGTTGAACTCAGGATGGAGCAGTCTGACACAACTAGCGATGGCCTCCAACCGACTAGCGATGGCTGTTAATGCTTTTCGTTCCACTTGGTTTTGGCTTCAGCACCTATTCTTGTGTCGACTCAGCTTGAAATTCGATTCCACACGATCCCACACTTGGTGACGGTGCTATGCTGTGGGTTTGATTGGATTTCAGATT
This sequence comes from Durusdinium trenchii, assembly GCA_963970005.1. NCBI lineage: Eukaryota > Dinophyceae > Suessiales > Symbiodiniaceae > Durusdinium > Durusdinium trenchii. The sequence continues at coordinate 59,740 of CAXAMN010015958.1, read as the reverse complement.
GACAGTTGGTGGTAGGCACATGTTTGTCTATGTGATTGCTATTTATGGTATTCATCTATTTGTCTTCTCGAGACATGCTTTATACATCTTGATATTCTCCCCTTTTTCAGTCGCGTCCTTGCTCCCAGTAGTCATGGCCTCCAACCTAGTAGCAATGGCCTCCACCCTAGTAGCATCCTTGCTCCTAGTAGTACGGCCAGGAGCCCCTAGTAGCGTCTGATCGCTCCTAGTAGCGATGCCCTTTGTTCCTAGTAGCGTACAGTAGATGGACAAATTCATCCAACCCCCAAACCACATGCTAGATCGTCCACCTACGGTAGTTCTTGTCGTTTTCCCGTTCTCTTCGTGAAAGGCATCGAGAGATCGCTGACAGTATCGGCAAGTTTGTGGCGCACCTCAACATGGGGCAACGACCTCGGTGCAGTGGGCCTTTGGCCTTTTGGCATCGGCCTAGAAACAAAAGAAGACCAGACGGAAAGAAAAGCGAACAACAAAAAGACAAAAAACCCATGTGTTTTCCTTTCTTTTCTTTTGAAAAAGGAAAGAACAAAGACCACACCTCATGGCACGATATGGCGTATGGACCGGGCCGATATAAGACCATCCCCATTCGATCCCCGAAAAGGAAAGCTTGGCAGTTGAAGTGTTACGGAAAGGAACCTACTAGCGATGGCCTCCAAGCTTGTGAACGGTTTGTAGCCTACTGTAGCCTAGTAGCTTCCGATTCAGAATTTGCTTTTAACTTTTAACATCTTTTTTACATACTTAGCTTAGTAGCTTCCTTGCTCGTAGTAGTAAGGCCAGGAGCCCGTAGTAGCGTCCTTGCTCCTAGCAGCTTCCTTCATAAGGGAAGACATTCCACTTGCCATGTGCACTGCAGTCCCGACTCAGGTTGGCTTATGCACAACTTGGTGAACGTGAAGCGTCCACGGTGAACCATCAGCAGCTCTGAATGCACTTTGGGTCGAGAGGACCTGAGAATCTGAAAGAACCAGAAGAGCACATCATCTAAGCGAAGAGGAACACCAGCTCTAAGATATCCAAAATAATTCTGACGGAGACTCTTGTGGAAGCCTCCAACCTACTAGCGATGGCCTCCAACCTAATGTTAAGTTTCCCTAAAAGTCTAGAAACCAAATGAATAGCGTGAGCCATCCTGCGTCCAGTTACTTACTAGTCCCTCAATTAAGTAGGGAGGGTGGGAGAGCGAGCAGGCTAAAACATTGAGCAAATAACCACATCATTCCTCTTTTTTTCTGAGGTATGCATTGAGATATGCCTTGCAGCTTCATAGCTTGGAAGGTCAGAGCTTGGTTCGGAGCTCAGCGACAGGTTTGATGTTCGACATTTCTGATGGTTCTGTCCAATCGCCGCGGTCAGAACAGTCACATGTTTTTTCCAAAAGGCCTAGAAAGAGTTTGTTAGCTTTGTTATTTGTTTAAAACTCATTTTTCTTTAACGACTTTTCTTTTGAACCCTTTTTTCCACAGTCGATGGGTCGCCACAAAGAGAGCCACAGCGGGGCCTGGAGCATGTCCAGAAGGGAGAAAGAAAGAAAGGAGGAAAGATTTCAAGAAAGAAGGACAAAAGACACACAAGTCACATAAACATGACAATTGACAGGTGGTTTTGTTTTGAAGTAATTTTGGTTGGTGGGTGTCACTGCCGCTACGAACCAGACCACCAAACGCTTTCTGAAGACTTACCGCTACCATGCGTGCATCCCTCGTTCCTCACAACAACAGTCAGTAGAAAGGAAGCAATGCTTTCTGTAAGGAACCAACATCCAGTTCTACTGAGCGCTGAAAGAAATTCGTTTGTCGGTTGGAGGCCATCCCTCTTAGGTTGGAGGCCCATCGCTACTAAGTTGGAGCACGCTGAAAGAAGTTCGTTTGGTTTACCAGTAGCGTCCTTGCAGCAGGTAGCTGGAGTTACTCTTGCTATTCTCTTGCTAGTAGTAATAATAATGCCCTTTGTTCCTAGTAGCTTCTTGCTCCTAGTAGTAAGGCCAGGAGCCCCTAGTAGCTTCTTGGTTTACCAGCTTTGGTTTGTGCGCAGCTTTTCAATCCCGCCCAGGCCATCGGCAGCCTGAGTTTTAGTGCAGGCATGTACGACCACGAGCCGGACAAGGCCTGTCACCCTACCTTCGCTTCATACCTGTCCAGCTTCGCAACTCAGAGTAACTGTCTACCCTTCACTGAAGTAACAAGAAGCTATTCGGGGCTCCTGGCCATACTACTAGGAGCAAGGAAGCTATTACCCTTCACTGAACAAGCGATGACCTTTGAAGCCTTTGCTCGATATTTTGAGTCCGGTCCGCTGCGATGTTGACTTTGTGGACCTTTGGACCGAGCGTGGATGTCAGTGAACTGAAGATGTCCTGTTGGCACCAAACATGTCTTCGTGTCTGCAATTTTTTATGTGTCCTTCGGATGAAGAGCAAGGATAGCAGAGAACATGCTGTTTCTACGAGAAAGATCACAATGTTGTGACATCATATTATGCAGACAGCGATGTTGTGACGAAGACAATCTGATGTGGTAACAAGAAAGGGGATGCTGCGTTAACAAAGGTAATGCTGTGATAATAGCAAAGATATTGACCGACAACCAAGAATGATGACGAAGCTGATTTGGTGAAAACACAGATGTCATGTTGATGTTGTGTTTGTATTGACGATTATACATAAACATATATACTTATATATACATAGGAATATTTGTAAGAGTAGAATAATGGTAACAGTAGTAATGATACGATGATGCTGCTGATGATGATGAGGCTGGTGGTGGAGCTGGTGGTGCTGGTAATGATGATGGTAATGGGGTGACTTGACGACGATAATAGTGTTACAATCTTATGATAACGAAGCTGCTGCTGAAAGAAGGAGGGTGAGACAATCACGCTAGCAGACATGATGGCGAGATAACGAAGACATTCTTGTGATGCATCTGTATCTTGAAATATTGAAATCCCCCACACTACACAGTCGATTTCGACTTTGCAAGTTTCAAGTTTTGCCCTTGTGGCCTGATAGAAGTACCTTTAAATTACTAACATTACGAACAAGAACGGTTCTTGTTCTGAGGCTTTGCAACAGATCTTCGACCGTCCAAAAGGTTGCCAACAGCATGTTACCACTTCTTGTGGATTGAACGGTTATCTATCAGTTAGACAAGAAGCTATTAGAAACAAGTGCCTTACTACTAGTAACAAGAAGACAAGAGACGAGACGTCGACTGCGCTAGATGAAAATCTTGGTGGAGCGCTACGTCGACTTGTGCGGAGTCCTCAAGCAAACTCGGAACCAGGCCGACCGGACGCTCGCTCGTGCCGAGCTACCTAGCGATCTTTCGTGTCTTTCGTCCGCGATCTTTCGTAGGAGAGGGTTTTTGTTTTTGTTTCATTTGTTCCTAGTAGCTTCTCGTTACTAGTAGCGATGGCCTCCAACCTAATAGCGTCCTTGCTACTAGTAGTAATGCCAGGAGCTACTAGTAGCGTCCTTGCTCCTAGTAGCGATGCCCTTTGTTACTAGTAGCGTCCTTGCTACTAGTTTATTTTGTTTCCCACTTGCCAGTCCTAACTCAGAACTTGAGAGTTTAGGTCTGGATCGGCAAGTATAGCAAGTGTCGGATTTGGAGCATTGGCGGGGACGCAAACGCGAATTCCATAAAAAGACAGGTTTGAAGATGTGAAGAATAGAGGAAAGAAGGAAGGTCTGAAGAATGAAGGTAGACATGTAAGAAGGGAAGAACTAGAAAGGTTGGAAAGGACGGACAAAAAGAAAGGAAGCATGAACACCTAGTAGCGATGGCCCTCAAACCTGACTCCCAAAAGAGACTAAAAAGACCAAGACGTACAAGAAGGAGAACAAAGGAGAACACTTCCTTACTAGTAGTCTCATAGGCCCGTGCATCGCTAGTAGTAGCTTCTTGTTACTACCAGTAAGGCACTTGTTACTAGTAGCGAGGCACTTGTTCCTAGTAGCATCCTTGTTCCTAGTAGTAAGGCACTTGTTCCTACTGAGAGACATTTGGAAGGCCATTGCCCTCAAGAAGCTGGGCATGCTGTCGAGTCAGCTTGGTCTCGGCACCCGGAGCGAGAGGAGAGGAGACTGGCACGAACACTAACAAGGACGCTACGAACGGAGCAAGTGCATCGCTTCTAGTAACAAGTGCCTCACTACTAGTAACAAAAAGAATTTAATTAGAATTGTAATTACTAGCAAAGGAATCTACTAGGACCTTTTCGCGCCCGCGCGCCCGGGGGGGGGTAGGAAGTTACTAGGAGCAAAAGGGCATTGCTACTAGGAGCGATCGGACGCTACGATCGGGGCTCCTGGCCTTACTACTAGGAACAAGGACGCTACTAGTAACAAGGGCATCGCACCCAGTAGCATATGCGAACACTGTAAAAGCACAGCCGACTGAGTGAGTTTGTCAACACGAGGTGGGCAGTACACTGTTTTTCTTTCTAATAGCAATGGCCTCCACCCTAGTAGCGATGGCCTCTAAGACTTCCGAAATTCCCTTCCACCTGCTTCGCTTTCTTCTCCTTCTCTCCAAGAAGCCTTTGGCACAGTTGTTCGCGGCCCTGCCAGCACTTTTCGGCGCGGAAAACGAGGCCAAAACGAAGAAAGCATCGAATACTTTCAGCAGGCGAAGAAGCGAAGAGAAAAAGGGACGTGTTTTCAATAGCACTAGTAGCTTCTTGTTACTAGTAAGGTGCCTTGCTACTAGTAGCTATTTGCTACTAGTAGAAATGCCAGGAGCTACTAGCAGCTTCTTTTCTTTCTTTTTTTTTCTTTTCCTTTCCTTTCCTTTCCATTCCATTTTCTTTCTTTGTTTCTTACTAATAGCAACGGGCTCCAACCTAATAGTTTTCTTTCAAGGTCACTCTCACTCGCAAGCTTAGTAAGAGAGTAACAGGAATATTGATGTGGTTCCTAAAAGAAAGCTCTCCTGTAAGGGTAGTCAAGGCTCCCAACGTGCGCCTAGGGCCTAGTAGTGAGGTTTGAGAAGTCAAAGGCAAAGAAAGAGTCCTTGCAAGTAGTAGTACTTGTAGTGCCTTTCTTTCTTTGGAATTACTTTTTCCAATGTGTGAGAAGGTCAGGTCACATGGTTTGGGACTCCACAGAGTGTGAAGCACGTTTAACCAAGAAATACATGCAAAAAGAAAGGTCTGAAAGACCGGATAGCACCACATGCAAAGCTTTTGTGTTTACAACAAGTGGAGGCAAAAACAGAAGAGGCATGCTAATGGATCAGTGTTTGCGGATGATGAACAGAGATGCGAAGTATGATGGTGAACATATCTTTCATGATTCAGTGAGTGAGGGAGGGTGGGTGGGAGGGAGGGAGTTGAGTGAGGTGCGTGAGTTCACTTGGAGTGAGTTGAGTGGAGGAGGAGAAGGAGGAGGAGACGGACAGGATGCAGAGTAAAAGTAAGAACCCCACATAAAGACGTAGGAACAGCAACACGGAAAGAACGGCAACAACAAATGACTTTGGTGGTTTGAACGGCGACGACCTGCCCGAAGGCCATTGAATGTGCTCGAGCGCAAGGTGATCATGAGGCATCGAACTTAGATGGAAAAACACATTGTTTTGAGTTGAAGACTTAGGTCACCACCAAAACAGTAACGAGTTGGGATGGCCTCCAACCTACTAGCGATGGCCTGCGTTCTTTTCCCTTGTTTTGCTTTACTTCTTTCAGACCTTCCGATCTGTTCCATGTCATTGTTTCTCTTTTTCGAGGTTCCGAATAGTAAAGGGTCGTGGGATTCCAGGCATAGGGTCTGGGCTGTTCGGAGCAACTCGAAGATAGGTGGAAGAACTCGAGGTCGGGTTGCGAAGGTCAGGAATGCCAGGACAAACAAACACAGAAAACAAAACAACCGAATGAAACACCAGTCAGGCAGATGTGGGGCTTGTTTCGTCAAAAGCATCAGCATCCGGCTAATCTTTTGTCGTTATGCACCCAAACGTGTGTGTTGCCCCCAGGGCGTCCACACGGGGTGTTAATGCCAAACAACACAACCGCAGAACACATGTTGGAAATTGTGTCTACTCTCGTGAGAGTAGCTGCTCACAGCTGCTCCCTTAGGCAGAGAAGGACTGCGCTGTTCGATTGGGCATCGCCGCTGGCCAGGCATGAACCAACACATGCAGCAATGTGCTGCATGCATTTTGCAAAAAACAACACATGTCGTTTCGCTTTGACAATGTTGCCTGCAGATGTCATTTGAGTCAGAAAGCAAGCTATTAGGTTGAAGGCCATCGCTATTCACATCTCAGCAAGGTCCAGCCAGAAAGGCATATTCAACTAGCTCTATGCACTAGAATGAGGAGCTCTAATGAAATTTACGCATGGTCTTCAAGATAATGTCATTCAAAAATAGCATTCTTATTTGGTGCATGTTGTCCAAGAACCCCTGAATGAACATTTACACATCCTCTTTTTGGTATGTTTCTTTGGCTGTTCTGTCATGCATTTTGTTTCTTTTTTCCCCAAACAGTTTACTGTTGAGAGAGCTGGCCACTGTGGCTGGCCGCGCGAAGAAAAAACGCTGTGTCCGGGGCTGGTCCTCGGTACGTAAGAATGGCTTAGTTAGTAAGGGGCCCTAGGGAGGGGGCACACGGATTCCTAAACTTTTAGGGAACTTAGCTCGCAGACATGGTTTTATTCCCTAACAGCAGCATGCTTTGGGGTCTTCAGCCATAGTAAAGGTTTCGGAGCAAGCCGGAGCAGCTCCCAAAGACATTCCCCCAGGTTCCCACAAGGTTCCCACAAGGTTCCAAGGTTCCCGCCAGGTTCCCACAAGGTTCCCAAGGTTCCTGCAAGGTTCCTGCAAGGTTCCTGCAAGGTTCCCAATGTTCCCACAACTTTGTTCCACAAGGTTCCCCCAAGGTTCCCACAGCTTTGCTCCAACGTTCCTACGAGGTTCCCACAATTTTGTTCCACGAGGTTCCCACAACTTTGTTCCACAAGGTTCCCACAACTTTGCCCCACAAGGTTCCCGCCAGGTTCCCACAAGGTTCGCAAGGTTCCCACAAGTTTGCTCCAAGGTTCCCACAACTTTGCTCCAAGGTTGCCCCAAGGTTCCCACAGCTTTGCTCCAAGGTTCGCGCAAGGCTCCCACAACTTTGCTGCAAGGTTCCCAGAAGCTTCCCACAACTTTGCCCACTTTGCTTCAAGGTTCCCACAAGGGACCAAAGGTTCCCACAACTTTGCTCCAAGGTTGCCCCAAGGTTCCCACAGCTTTGCTCCAAGGTTCCCACAAGGTTTCCACAACTTTGCCTGTCAACCTTGGAAGGGACCCCAAAGGTCCCCGCAACCTTGCTCCAAGGTTGCCCCAAGGTTCCCACAGCTTTGCTCCACGGTTCCCACAAGGTTCCCACAACTTTGCTGCAAGGTTCCCAGAAGCTTCCCACAACTTTGTCCACTTTGCTTCAAGGTTCCTACAAGGTTCCCACAATTTTTTGCAAGGTAAGGTTCCCACAACTTTGCCCCACGAGGCTCCCAAGGTGCCCACAACATCGTTCCACAACTTTGCCCCACAAGGTTCTTCCAAGGTTCCCACAGCTTTGCTCCAAGGTTCCCACGAGGTTCCCACAACGTGGCCCCGAGGTTCCCACAAGGTTGGCGCAAGTTTCCCACAAGGTTCCCGCAAGGTTCCTAACCGACAGTCAAGGAAACGTCATCATACCTCAAGTCTATTTCATTGTGCTTCCTACTGTTACCTTTTACCTTGCTAACCTTTTGGTATCCTATCCTCTTAGTTTCCTCCTGTTCTTCATTCGGGCCCCGAATCCACTTTCGGGCCCCGAATCCAGTTTCGGGGTCCGTATCCACAGTCAAGGACACCTCATGATATTTCAAGTCTATTTCATTGTGCTTCCTACTGTCACCTTTTGCTTGCTAACCGCTAACCTTTTAGTATCCTATCCGAATCCTTTTAGTTTCCTCCTGTTCTCCATTCGGGCCCCGAATCCGCTTTCGGGCCAGTCAAGGACACCTCATCATACCTCAATTGTATTTCATTGTGCTTCCTACTGTTACCTTTTACCTTGCTTACCTTTTAGTATCCTATCCTCTTAGTTTCCTCCTGTTCTTCATTCGGGCCCCGAATCCACTTTCGGGCCCCGAATCCAGTTTCGGGGTCCGAATCGACAGTCAAGGAAACCTCATCATACCTCAAGTCTATTTCATTGTGCTTCCTACTGTTACCTTTTGCCTTGCTAACCTTTTAGTATCCTATCCTCTTGGTTTACCTTGCTAACCTGAAGAAAAAGTGTTGCATTTTGCGCTTAAGCTGTTGGGGATATTCTTTGGGCTTATTATTATTTTTTTGTGGACTATTATTTCAACATTTTTTTTTGCGCATTGGATTCGGCTTGGAGGCCAAGATGGCTGAGCATTTGAGCACGATCCTCCAACGGTCAGTGATAGGTCCTGACTGATGCAAAGCAAAGCAAACGAGCTCCAAATTGGATCAGAATTCAGTTTTTCCATGTGAAATGGATATCCTTTCCCAAGATGTTGGTGGATCCATGTGGATGCCATACCGAGCTCTGTTTGTGTACATGAAAGCTAGTCGCAGCAATCCCTCGAAGGGGGAGGCAGCGGTTTCCGCAAGCACCGGGTCACCAGCGTTTGCAAGCTGAAAAATGGTTCCAGTTGGAGGCCATCGCTACCGGGTTGGAGGCCATCGCTTTGGACAGCTTGACTGACATCTCATAGGCTGAAGAAAGGGTTGAAGAGACAGAAAAACTACTCAAAAAAGAAAAGGAAGAAAGGTCTAAAGAAAACAGGAATAGGAACGAACGGTTTAACGAAAATTCCGTAAGGAAGGTCCAAAGTATATAAGAAAGGCAAGGGGAACAGGAAGAGTTTACAGAAAGGGAAAAGGAAGAACAAAAGGACGAAAAGGTCGAGTCTAAAGCTTAAAAGAAGGAACTACCAGCTACTAGTAACAAGGGCATCGCTACTAGGAACCCGGGCATCGCTACTAGGAGCAAGGACGCTACTAGTAACAGAAGACCAACCTCTGGACACCTCATAATGCCTCTGGACATCTCATCTCACCCTTCTCCAGGGGCGCTTTGCAAGCAAATTCACCTAGTAGCGTCCGATCGCTCCTAGTAGCGAGGCCAGGAGCCCTTAGTAGCTTCTTGTTACTACTAGTAAGGCACTTGTTACTAGTAGCGTTCTTGCTCCTAGGTAAAGTATGGCCTCCAACCTAGTAGCGTCCGATCGCTACTAGTAGCGATGCCCTTTGTTCCTAGTAGCGTCCTTGCTAGTAGCGATGCCCTCTCAATCCGGTGACGAATCTCCTGGCGGTCTTTTGCGGCTCAACGGAAGCGTGGCACTACGCCGACCAGTGCCTTGGCTGCAGATGGCAAGCAACTTGTGGAGGTTGGAGGCCATCGCTAGTAGGCACATTTTTCAAGACCCTTTGCAAGGCTTCCATCCGCGAGCTTGGAGCCAAGAGTATTGCGAGCTGAAGCACTTGCTGTTTTTCTCGAAAAGCTACACATTCTTCTTTGAATCATGCTTTCTGTCGTCTCAATTGGAGTTACAAGAACCCCCTACAGAACACAAAACTTCCTATGTCTTCACCATCCAAGCCGACACAATTTCGCGAATTCAGCATAATAGGGCTTCACTGCAGCAGGAATTGCAAACGACTTCTAGACATTTAGAACCCTTCGGACCCTTCTGGTTCCGTTTCTTCTTCTGAGAGAGATGGGAATGAAGGGCGAGAGCAGCTGAGGCCCACCAAGTGGGTTCAGTGCCAAAGCACGCAGGCGAGAAGGTCCAATTGAAACGGCACAACACATGGTGCGCTGCGTTGTTTGTTTGAATTTCACGTCAACGAACTGTTTCTGTTTGGTGTTGCTTGTGCCATGTTTTGGCTTCCTATTCTCTTTCTGGGCGGCCTTGGCCTTATCCTTTTCTGACGGAGCCAGACGGATGTTTGCTGAGGTGTGTGGCGTTGGGAGATGCACATCATTGGAAGTATGGTGGGCTTTTGGGTACGGCGCTCCTTCAGCGAGGTCCAGGCGCCCTGGCAAGACCAGACCGTATCGCCCTTTTTTATCCGATGGACCTCGAGACCATCCTTTTTTCTGAGGCTTAAGAGTAAGCAAGCAAGAGGTGAGTAGCTACTAAGCTTCAGAAGCTACTCTCAATGATTTGCTTCCTAGATTGGGAAAACTTTAACTATTGTTACTACTAGTAAGGCACCTGTTACTACTAGCGATGCACTTGTTCCTAGTAGTAACAAAGATTAATAGGAATGGCCTCCAGCCTGCTTGCGGCTAACCTAAGAGCGTCGTCATGGAGATCCTGAAGACTCACGGAAGTGATCTTGCGAGATGAAACTCTCCTTTGCCTAAAACAAAAAGTTAATAGTTTTTTGTTACTACTAGTAAGGCACTTGTTACTACTAGCTTCTTGTTACTACTAGTAGGGCATGAAACTCTCCTTTGCCTGCCATATGCGGAGGCTCCATCCATGGTTGCTTTGCGTGACAAGGCACACGGGATGAATTCAATCGATTTGGGGAGGCGTTCTGTTAGGAGCAAGAACGCTACTAGTAACCAAGGGCATCGCTACTAGTAACAAGTGCCTTACTAGTAGTAACAAGGACGCTACGATCGGGGCTCCTGGCCTTACTACTAGGAGCAAGGACGCTAGCCGCAAGTGATGATGTTCACCCAGACCGCCAGGTGGCAGCAGGAGTCTCTTCAACACCAAATACAGCGCAAGCGCCAGGCGTTGCTTTTTGTCGCCTTGCATTAGAACGATTTGAAAGGCGTGTACTTTGCAGCGCTACTAGGAGCGATCGGGCGCTACTAGGAACGCTCCTGGCGAGCAAATGGGCATAATGTGTAGGGCACTACTAGGCCCGGAACGCACCACTTATTGCCTACCACTTTTCAAAGTGTTTTGTACTTGCAATGGCCTCCAACCTACTAGCGACACCACTGGTGAATTTCAAGCAAGACGACGGATTTTCTTTCTTTCTTTCCTTTCTCTGAAAGAAGAGGTTGAAACGGAAAGATGGCAGGCCTTTTTGTATGGACCTTGATGTCCTTTTTGTTCCAGAAATGAGCAGGACTTCAACTGACCAAGCAGTCTCCACCAGAAGAACGTGTGGACATTCTTGCAGAGGGGTGGCTTGATTTTACTTATAAATATTGTTTCTAATAGCTTCTTGTTCCTAGTAGTAAGGCACTTGTTACTAGAAGCGATGCACTTGTTCCTAATGGCTTTATTCTATTTTACTTATTTTTTTGGATTAGTGGACTACTGCACGTGTGACATTGCCTTGCAAGCTTTCACCAGACCTGACTTTATCACATGTCGCCGCACTACAAATCTTCGCCCAAACTTGGACAGACAAAAACTTTCAGAAACCCAATCTTTTGATCCTTTCACAGGAATGGGTATTCAAGTCTCGCCCAGATCCTTCTTACAAAGGAAGAAGGATGTTTGTTCTCGGGCGGTGCAAAGACCGGAACACCGATGTTGAGGCGTTGCTGGTCGCTTTGAGAGGAGCCGTCAGTGCGAACTTCCCACGACCACGTTCACAACCACCCAATCGTCCCTGAGATTCTAATGGAATTCTATTTAAATATTGTTTCTAATAGCAAACATTGTTGCTACTAGTAAGGCACTTGTTACTAAAAGCGATGCACTTGTTCCTAATAGCTTCTTGCCACCAAGACGCGCACGGGAAGACCAGCGTCCCTGGGAGTCCCTTTATGACGCATGGCCCCCATCCGTGGAGCCTGATTTGACGGGTGTTCTTTCGCCGCGCGATCTGTTTTGCATTCCCTAAAGCCCAGTTGATCAATGCTATACTATAATGACCCGTGCATGTTGCATGTTGCGTGCAGGTATGAAGAGGAGACCTGAGACGGAGTGTTGAGAACATTCGAACTCAGGCTCTTAACATAGCGAGATTGAGACACACTTCTTAAAGGGGAGGAAAAAAAAACACGCTTCAAGAACATGCAGAGGGGATGGTCGGATGGTCTCTTAAAGTAGCAGCTAGCATTCTTGTGTGGTGGTGCTGCAGTTTCACCACCACTGTCAGATCGGGCCTGATTCCGTAGATGCATGATGGAGCACTCTCAATGGTAGGAATTGCTCTTCTGAGCAATACGTTGTTTTTGTGTTTTGCTTTGTTGGCAATCTTGTAAACTCTAGTCTAGGAACTCTAGAATTGCTCTTGATGCTCACTTGCTAGTACTGTAGCAATGCACTTGTTCTGTAAAGGCTTTACATTTTGGAACCGTTTCCAGGACAGACTCCTACAGCGCTGGAAGCGACAGTGAACCTCCAAGCCGAGCTGGGAGCCTCTCATCCGATGAGGAGATTTCGGAGCGATCGGACGCTACGAACGGGGCGCTCCTGCAAGAACGCTACGAACGGAGCAAGAACGCTACGAACGGGGCTCCTGGTTTTACTACTGGGAACAAGGACGCTACTAGGAACAAGAATTCGAGAATTGGGTCTGGGAGCATGGAGTGGCCGCAAGCAAGTAGCATTCAATGAGTATGTTTCCCTTTTGGACCTTTAGACCTATTGTAAGGGCTCCGCCCGGGTGCCGCCGACCCCATTTCATCTCGAGGGTTTGGCGGTTGAACCTTGACAACTTCCTGGGATTCAACAGCGAGACTTGAATGGGCTTCACACCAATGCTGGCATTCAACCAGCTGCCGAGAAGAGGGCAAGGCTGCGGTGAGGCTCTGGGGAGCGTTTGAAGCCGAGCCAAAATGC
>CAXAMN010015958.1:8491-18542 GCA_963970005.1 Durusdinium trenchii | reverse complement strand
CTAGTAGCTTATTGTTACTAGTAGCGAGGCCAGGAGCCCCTAGTAGCTTCCTTGCTCCTAAATTAGAGCGGCAGAACATGCAGAGAAGCATGACGCCATGGGGCAGCTGCTCTTGCTGCTGGTGGCAAGGCCCAGAAGAGAACCATGGTCCATCCAGCTGGGCCATTTAAAAAAATGCGTCGCTAATTACTAGCAACAGGTGCATCGCTGCTAGTAATAAGGGCATCGCCACTAGTAGCTAGAAGCTTTAAACAACAATTTAAGCAAACGCAATTTTCTTTTGATTTTCTAAGAGCAATGGCCTCCAACCTAGAAGCGGTGGCCTCCCACCTAATAGCGATGGCCTCCAACCCAATTGATGTTTTTTTACGAAAAAAGAACACGTGTCTTCCACGTGTCACGAAAGCCAGCCGATAGGAGGCGGGAGTTGTTCAGCGAATGAAGTGAGGAGACTAAGGGGGTGTGGGGGCAGAGGCGCCTTTTGGGGTTCCACGCGGGCCAGATAGCATGGGGTAAAAGGTGTGGCAGAGAGTGTGAAAAAGTGTCGATTCATGGCTAGCATCATTGGCGCCTTGAGTCACTTGTAGGTAGGTCGATGGATTGATGATTGGGTAGAAGGGGAGGCTAGCGCAGTCGGGGCGAGCGCATCGGCATTTCACTGAGGCCTGGTGGGTGACACTTCTTGATTGAGGTCTCCTGAGTGCTTCTTTGCTTTGCCCGTGATAGCGGGGGACACCCTCCACGGCAACCCTACTTGATCCCAGTCTTGACCCCCTTTGACATCGGTGTTTTGGCCTTTGCTCACTTCTTTGCGCCCTTTCCGTACTTGGCCTTTGGCTTGCAAACTTTAAAGGGCGCCATACCTCTTGGACCTGGGCAGATCGCGCGAGTGATCAGGGCGAACAGAGCACGCAAGGCCGTGGAACCGTCGCCTGGGTTGAACTTGAAGACGTTCACAGCCGTACACTTGTCATGATGAACTCAATGCTCTGAGATTTCAACCGGGCTGACTCTACTTTTGAACTTCCACTTTTGTCATTGCGGCCCATGGCAGATGGTGATGGAGTGCTGAGTCAGGAAAGAGATGGAAAGAGGAAGGGGCATTGCGAGCGCGCTCTGCTGCCTCTTGTGTGAAGGCACTGACGATCGCTTTCAGGGAGTCGCAGCTTCTCATACGCCCTTGCCGTGTTCAGAGCAGCTCTGAAGTGAGCCTGCTTCTTGCGCTAAAAACTTTGGCTCAGCAAATGGCGCAGGCAGTTGCAAGCACTTAAAGGTTTTGGGTTGCTGCCTACGGGTTTATGGGTCGTGGAGCTGTTCCAGCGCGTGAAAACTGACACTTACGTTCTTCGGATCTGGGGGGGCCATCGTGGCGTCCTTTGAGGACCCTGCGGCTCAGCCGGGTGCCTCTAAGTTGCTGCGTAAGGTGGTGGAGCGTGTAGTGCTTTCCACATTGGAAGGTGCTCCTGGCGCAAGAAGCAATATCGGAGGAAACATCATCGCCTCGCAGATGTGTAAACGATTTTCGCGGGTATGCAGCGCGCAGCCATTGCGTCGCGTGGAGTGGCGGCGCATGTTGGAGGACAGGGATCCAGGAAGTCCAAGGGCGTAGGCTTGAGGGCAAACGTCGCTTCAGTGACATGATGAGGTTGAAGTTGGACAGCGGGCCAGTCAAGATCCACAAACCTCTCGATCCTCAACGTCTCAGGCATCTTCAGCTAGCCAATTGTCGGGGGCAGCAAGAGGGTTGGTGTGCTTATGACCAGCGCCTGCGCCTGGCTCTTCAAGACAAAGGCGTTGGCCAGCGGCGCAGGTTGGACAACTTCCTCTTGCAGTTCTCCATCTTGGTCACCCGTGGCCACTTGAGAACGGCTTGGCAGCAGAACGTATCAGCGGGCTGACTCTTTGCGAGGAAGTTCCGGTGTGGAGTGAACCTGCTTAAAAGCGCTTGCAGCAGAGCTGCAAGGTGAAGTGGCAGAGTAGAACATGAACAACGCACCAGGCCAGTCACTAGGCCCACGAGGAAGCAAGTTGAAAGCTGCAGTCGCAACCATCAAATCCAGCCACGCTTCTGGATTTGCTCACGCTCTCGCTTGAGACAATCTTCATCAAGGCTCCGCGCGGGCTCAGCGTAGGCCTGTGTAGGCATGTATGTGTGTGGGAACGCGTGATTGGCAGCTAACAGTGGGCTGTCACTGGCCGGCCTGGTGCCTTCCATTGCAAAAGAGCTCTGGTCTTGGTGCTTGGTAGTGATTTTCAACCCCGAGTTCATCATCATTTCCTGGGCTACTTCAGCGATTGAGTAGAAACAGAAGCAAATACAAGAGGCGTTTGCCCGCCGTGGCGTCTGCTCGCGTAGGCGTCCCGGCGTAGGCGCCAATCAGGTTTGCAGTGTAAAAGCCCCAACCCAAAAAATAGATTGCTTTATCCAACAAGGGTTTCAGATTGAGAATGCGGTACCCTCAACAAAGCCTACGCGTGGTATCCTTCTGTGTAAACCTGGGGGCAAGAACAACAGTCTGAGGTAGTTGCGCTTGTGAGCCTGACGGGTGTGGACATGACTTGGTCCAACTTTTGCTGCACCTGTTTGCCAACGGATGGCTTGTACGTGTAAGCGTGTGCGTTTTACAGCATGTGGGGTGGGGGTGATGACGTTCATCGCTAACGCGTGACTACACGGTGTCACTTTTGTTATGTTCAGACGTAGAACATCTGAAACATACCGAAAGGTTTGAGAGGGTTTTAAAAAGTGTTGCTGCCCAATGTTTTGTTCCTCGCAGTTGCGAGACAAAAAACGCATCGCAAAACACACCTCGACAAATGGCGTGTGTCAGATCTCTGATGTTGAACTGCGCACAAACACCAGAGGAACTTTATCACAAATTTGCCCTCAGGGGCAGAACGCCATTTGTGGTGCAAAAACGAACGATCATGCAAATGTCAGGGGAATCTCTACCACTATCCATGCTTCACATATTTCAAACTTGTCCTACTTGATTGGAGCGCCCTCCGCTTCTAGGGGTTCAGTCGGCAGAGTGAAGCACGCTGGACTTTTGTCCGAACAGTTGTCAGAGTAGACGCCCGAAGGGCCCGAAGGTACGTCAGAACAAATGTCAGAACACCATGCCAGACGTCGTGCCAGAACAATTGTTGGAATAGGTGGCAGCAGACATATCAGGATAAATGTCGGAGCGTATGTCAGAACACATGTTGGCAAAAATGGCAGGTTGCGCGCAGACCAGAAGAAATGTCAGAATACACGACAGAACAAATCTCTGAACACATCTTAGACTAGAAATTGGACCATATGTCACAAGAACACGTGTCAGACTTGACGGTAAGACAGGTGTCAGAACACATGCCAGGAAGGATGTCGGAACAAGTGTCACAACATAGTGCAAGTGCACATGCCAGGCAGCGCTTGTCAGGAGAGTCTGTCAATACATGTGTTTTTTTTTCGGAAATCCGTTTTCTTGGTAATTTTCATTTTTTGCAAACGTGTGTTTTCTGCACAAAACCGTTGAAGGCGTTGTTTCCTACCCTTTCCATCACTCAACAGTGTAGTAAGATGGAGTAATAGCTGATAACGAATTTTTGGGGTTGTCATGCAGGCCTAAGTAAGACGCATGTGCTTGTAATGGAACATTAAAATCTCATCGCGCAGGTCCGCGGCCAAGCCATGGGATCAAGCGATCAAAGCAGCTGTGGATGAGGTCGCAGCGGCGGCTGATACATCCAGTTTCGGCTTGGCAGAAACACATGAAAGGTGGGAGCAAAGTCGAAGACCTAAGGGCCAACAAATGTGATAGGTCCAAGACCTAGGAAACATCAAGTTCATGCTACTCAAGACCTCGAACTTTAGACTTAACTAAGCTTTGCGGTTTTTGCTCTCTAAATTCCTTTTAGATTGACTCTAAAGCTTTCCTGTATGTTTCCCCCGTGGATCTTAGTCATACAGCCCAACTCGGAAGTTGATCGCTGATGCTTCAGGTTTTTGCCGCCCGTCGCCATTTCGCTTGGTCCTCTACCCCCGAGAGCGCCGCCTGTGGCGGATGCATCGTCCGCCCGTGCTGCCATCGTTGCCGCTGCGCAGAGTGCTATGCAGGAAGTCGAAGATGCGCCGTGGAACGTGGGCGAACAGCGGGACTGCAAGGGCGACAAGTGCTGGGTCACTAAGTGGTCAATTTGGATTTTTTTTTTCGCTGTGCAGTTTTGGTCATTGGAGCTTTCCACTGTAGAAAGAGGCGGACTTGGAGGTTTTGCAGCTTTGACGTTAGCCTTTGCCAATTGACCCCAAGTTGACCCTCTTGCTCATGCATGTGTCTGCTTTGTCCACAAAGGATGTGACAAAACTGACTGTACATGTGCCGCCTTTGCCGCTGACAAGGAGAAGTCGGACATGTCTTCCGACCAAAGAAGTACGTCCCTTTCAGCAGAAGTGGCCGCACTAGTTCACGCTGCAAAGGCGGGAACCATCGCTACTCGGGTGGACATCGGTAGGTTGGAGGCCATTAAAGACGAACAAGAAAAGAAGAAACCCATGTCTCTATGTTCTTTCACGCTGCAAAGGCAGGACGTCGCTTGAAATGAAACATCAGGAACAGCCCTGGCATTTGATAGATCGATTATAGGTCTAAAACTTGATACAAGGTCAACAACTTGGAAAGACCATGCCTGATACATATACCTTATTGTCGAAATGAACCGAGTTCACGGATAGGACAGCGGAGTGGCATGTTTTGGGGGAGTTGTTCGATTCCCGACACACTAGTACGGCACTTGTTCCTAGTAGCTTCTTGTTACTACTAGTAAGGCACTTGTCACTAGTAGCGATGCACTTGTTCCTACAGATGCGCCTTGTTGAGTTCCAAATCGCGAGGTTTGTATCGTCATGCTACCGTCGTCGTGCGTACCGTCGTGCGTACCTGTCATTCTGTGCGTGGTTCTACCGTACCACGGTGCGGCAGATCCGCAGAGAGAGAGAGAGAGAGAGCTTGAGCAGCGCGTTTCCCTATAGAAAGTCCGCGTGATGTTGCTGAAAGTATTGTGTGCTGTTGGATGCTCTCCTGCGACTGCCAGGTGAATCAAGCGATAGAGAACGTCCAAGAAGCAAGTAAAGAAGGACTTGATCAAACACAAGCACAAAATAAGCGGGAGGCTCCAAAAGAAGCCTCTTCGTCGGAATTTGATCAAAGTGCTCTCCGGAGTTCCCATCGAGAAGTGGAAGGTCTTCCGGAAGGTCTTCAACGCTGGCAGATCTACCTGAGACAAGCTGCGCAGAGGCTTCGGAGCCTGGAAATGATGGAAGTGACGAAAGCGTCGAAAGCTGTTGCTTCAGCAGCTTCGAACGAATCTCATGAATCTCAAGCTGCAGCTTCTTCCGAATTTGAACGACCCCGTGCAGTAGACCCCGTGGAAGAATATCACATGCTCTACGAAGCGGTGAATCAAGTGATCGCCGGCCTGCAGCTGGCTGTGGCGTCGGCTGCGACTCCGGAGGTGTTCGCGGAGGTGGCGTCCTTGTTGGTGACGTTGGCCGAACAGTCTCGTGGAACGGCGTTTGAACACGAGGATTTCTGGTCGCAAGCCTTGGCCGCTGTGGCCTTGGGCTGCCGCATGAGTCGTGGCTTTGGTGAGCCCCAAGACCAGGACTGGATGTGTGATGTGGTGCAACAACAGAATTGGCTGGAGACACATGAGAATCGATCTGGCAAAGGAACGTTGGGTGGCGGAAAGACACAACTTCACAAGGTTTGGAATAGCGTTCGGAATGCAACAGCGTTTCTTCGATCAAGCGAGCTTCGTTCGCACATGCAGACATGGCGACGGTATTGGGAGCAAGGTGCCACAGCGCCGAAGGCCTTGTGGCGCTCCACCGTGGGCTCCCCACATCGCGACTCCTTCAACCCTTCCGATGATTTGGAGAATTCGAACACTGCTAGCGATGGCCTCCCGAAAAAGAAGATGTGGCAAGTGTTTCCCACGTTCATTATGGCAAAGGAAATTGAACTGTCACAGCCGTCTGGCCGATCCCAGCCTGGATCGGGATGCGAGCCTTGTCGCCATCTCACATCCATTGTCTTGAAGAAATACCGCACCTTCAAAGCGGGCTTTGGGCAGCTTCAAGATGTGGAAATCAACAATGCATTCTTCAATTGGCAGTTGACCCATGGGGTCGAACAAGAACAAGGGCAAGAACTATGGCCTGAACTCTATGGCGATCCAACCTTTAGAGAACTTAAATGGCGGGTGATGCTAAATTGCAAAGAATATCTTCAAGAAGTCTATGCAGAAACTTCCGTTTCGGCAGACTTGGAAGATCTCGAATTATCGATTTGGGCTTCCGTTACAGCCCCACTGACCGCTGGGGAGACGACGCTTCTGCTCTGTCTTTGGAATACATTCTACTTTTATTTGGTCAAAAGGATCTCCGATGGGTCTATGTTTGACAAGGGATTCTTTCCAGGGATTTGAGACCTAGTTTTGGAACGCGACAGTGAGATCTAATAGGTTGGAGGCCATCGCTGAAAAGATGCCTCAAGGCGCCCTTTTTGCCACCATTCACAATCAAAAAGAGTCGATTCGAGAGTTACGATGAACATGGTGGAACTGAGGATGGGCCTTGCCTTTCATGATCATCCTTTGGCATTACTCTCTGGTGTTTTCTACGCAGATGCAGGTGGAGATGGTGCCAAATCCACGTCGAAATCGACGCCCACGGTGTTTGCGGATCCTCGTGGCACGACGCCTTTCCGCTATGCCAGTGGAGTTGGAGGAAGGCTTGAGCCGACCGCGCCCTTTCATCGGTTGGTTTCTTGGATCTGAGTCACAAGGTATGGAGGGTACGGAATGGGACAAAGACACAGAAAAAGGCTGAAAGATGAAGAACAGAAGGGACAGTTGGGAAAGGAAGAAACGCAAGAAAAGGTCTCGTCATGTAGTGCTCTTCTCACGATCCCGTACAGCCTTGCTTTTTTTTTTCTCACAATGAAAGAAGACAGTGAAGACAGCATAAAAGCATATAGAAGCAATGAACAGGAAGAAGGAACAAAAGGTCGCACTTGACTGTTAAGAGTTCCTTTTGAAGTACGTTTAACTTAATGCATCCTAAGATCCTAAGGAGAGTATATCTTAAATAAAGGAGTATCTATCCTAAACATTTTTTTGGGGGAGGCCGCTAAGGAGGTAACCTTTATGAGTACAATATAAAGCTAAGTGAAGTCAAATAGCTCACGACCGGACGCGAGAAAGCTCACGCTTCTTCGCTCCCCAGCGACAGAGATGGCCTCCAAGCTAGTAGCGTCCTTGCTCCTAGCGATGGCCTCCAACCTACTTGCCTCCAAGCTAGCGATGGCCTCCAAGCTAGAAACAAAACTCGATCATTGGTTTTTGAAGATGTTTTAGGCCTTCGAACACCTGAGGCCTATTTTGATGCGAAAACCGGGCTCAGCTTGATTTTCCCATCTTGGCTGGTGCACGGTGTGGCGCCACATCATGGAGTGCGCCATCGGGTGGTCTTCGCCTACAACTTGCACACCTCGCCAGGCGAGGTCGACCTCACCGGTCAGATGTGTAGGATGTCTCTTTTTTTCAGGTCCGATTTTAGGCTGTTGCTAGTAGTAACAAGTGCATCGCTAGTAGTAACAAGTGCCTTACTAGTAGTAACAAGAAGCTATTAGGAACAATAAGCTACTACGAACAAGTGCATCGCTAGTAGTAACAAGTGCCTTACTAGTAGTAACAAGAAGCTATTAGAAACAATAAGCTAATTTAATTCTAATTTATTCAGTAATGGAGACAGTTGCTCGCTCCGTTGCTACTTAGGAGGCTCCCAGTATCTGGACGCCCTTGATGTTTAGGGAAACTTGAGTACACTGAGAGGATTTCCATTAGAGTAAGTAATTGGATTGAGTGTCTCTGTAACAACTATGAGTTTTGGGTTGATGGATGCTTTGGATGCTTCTTGTTGTGGTGTTTGTAGACCGATTTTCCCATTCTTTGGTCCTTTCATGAACTTCACGTCCTTTTTCTTTCCCGGAAAACCAACACGGTAGACGTCCAAAAAGAAAGGCGGCTTCAGCAGCTTAAGGGCTTCTTTCCTTTCCTTTCCTTCCTTTAGACTTACTTTTCTTTCTTAGGCCTTTCGCTGTTCCTGTCTTTCTTCCCTTTACTAAAAGGGCGTCATACACGCCAGGCACCACTCTCTCCAGCTGGACAAAGACCACCCTGTGACGAAAAGCAGATCGAGAGAGATGGGCAGTGGTCTAACATGAAATTGACAAATTCACACAATGAGTCAAAGGAACGGTAGGTGGGACAGGTTTGCTAGCTAGCCAAGCAGCTTGCGTGGCCATTTGAGTTAGATATCGACCCAGCTGGCCGTGGCCGGCCAGCCACCATTGTCCACGTTGTGCATGTCTTGGCTCCTTTTTCGCTAAGCTTTCGCACGCTTTTGGAACTACACAAAGTTCTAAGCAGAGATGCTTTGGAAACAACTTGGAGCTCAGCAGTATGCATCTACAAAGTCATATCAAGATCAGTAGTGTTGATGGCGAAGCCATGAGAAAGTCTCGGATTCTGCGGCATACACCTTGGGTTTTTGTCACGACCCTCTCCCTGAGAGCGCAGAGACTCATTGCAGTAGGTTGGAGGCCATCGCTACTACGTTGGAGGCCATAGGCGCTCAAGAGCTAATGCAAAAGAGGTTGGTGTAGCGACTATTGTGGCAGCGGCATTGGACATAACAGACCACCATGCAGCAACTTTGACCCGTTTTCCCACTTTTGCATCCTTCCTTTTGTCGATGCCTTCATGGCACCCAAAAAGAAGGAGAAAGAGGCCAAAGCCGCTCAGGCCAAAATCACTGTTTGACCATTGTGGCCAGAAAGCATTCCACCAGTCTCAATTCTTTGTCAGTTCCCAGACAAAGTACGACATGGCTCTCTACTCTCTATACCCGTCTTTCATTTGAGAAAGAGATTTGCTTGTTCCTAGTAGCTTCTTACTACTAGTAAGGCACTTGTTGCTACTAGCGATGCACTTGTTCCTAGTATTGTCGTAATCAGGTTGAAAATGGTTGAAAGGATTCCTTGATTGATTTCATTCTGGCGCCGCCCAGCTACGCCTCGAGGGAACCCTGTCGTTTTGCGAGGCTCCAAAGACATTTCAGCTCCCAGAACCTGACAGGCAGGGAAGGACGCTACTAGGAGCAAGTGCATCGCTACTAGTAACAAGTGCCTTACTAGTAGTAACAAGAAGCTTTTAGAAACAATAAGCTACTAGGAGCAAGTGCATCGCTACTAGGGGCTCCTGGCATCGCTACTAGAAGCAAGGACGCTACTAGGTTGGAGGCCATCGAAGGGAAAAGGCTTTCAAACGAATTGCCATGGCCTCCAACGTACAAGCGATGGCCTCCAAGGGCTTCCAACCTAGAGTCCTAGAGCAGCCACAATGGCTGGGAAGGGATACTATTCATTGCAAGTACAACAAGATGATGACAATACGGCAGACACTGGCTTGATGTCATGAAGACCAATGCAGCCTCTCATTCCAAGTGTTTCAACCCACGGAAACCGTTGTAGAAATAAGTGACCTCAGAACAATGGTTACTAGTAGCGATGCCCTTTGTTACTAGTAGCTTCTTGTTACTAGTAGTACGGCCAGGAGCTACTAGTAGCGTCCTTGCTACCAGTAGCGATGCCCTTTATTGCTAGTAGCTTCTTGCAATACAAGGGGCTGCTTCCGCCAAAATCAGCACTCTTATTCTCAGCTTTGAGACCCCTCTGTCGGAAGCAGTGTAGCCAAGCGCCTGAGATGTAGCAAGAGGTGTTTGACGAAGCAAAGGAAACAGAGAAGTCTGACAGAAGTACAAAGAAAGATGGTCGCAGCCACACTGCAGCAACACAGTGTTAATCTCTTCAGAGCAAAATGCTACTAGTACCTCCTGGCATCGCTACTAGGAGCAAGAACCCTTACTAGTAGTAACAAGAAGCTACTAGTAACCAAGGGCATCGCTACTAGTAACAAGTGCCTTACTAGTAGTAACAAGAAGCTA